>JAQNBH010000015.1:11379624-11450935 GCA_028752905.1 Cladorhizidae sp. MBARI D1340-BT2
GTATTCAGTGTTCTCTCTGCTCTCTATTCTTCACCCCCTGTATTCAGTGTTCTCTCTGCTCTCTATTCTTCACCCCCTGTATTCAGTGTTCTCTCTGCTCTCTATTCTTCACCCCCTGTATTCAGTGTTCTCTCTGCTCTCTATTCTTCACCCCCTGTATTCAGTGTGTTCTCTCTGCTCCCTATTCTTCACCCCCTGTATTCAGTGTTCTCTCTGCTCTCTATTCTTCACCCCCTGTATTCAGTGTTCTCTCTGCTCTCTATTCTTCACCCCCTGTATTCAGTGTTCTCTCTGCTCTCTATTCTTCACCCCCTGTATTCAGTGTTCTCTCTGCTCCCTATTCTTCACCCCCTGTATTCAGTGTTCTCTCTGCTCCCTATTCTTCACCCCCTGTATTCAGTGTTCTCTCTGCTCTCTATTCTTCACCCCCTGTATTCAGTGTTCTCTCTGCTCCCTATTCTTCACCCCCTGTATTCAGTGTTCTCTCTGCTCCCTATTCTTCACCCCCTGTATTCAGTGTTCTCTCTGCTCCCTATTCTTCACCCCCTGTATTCAGTGTTCTCTCTGCTCCCTATTCTTCACCCCCTGTATTCAGTGTTCTCTCTGCTCCCTATTCTTCACCCCCTGTATTCAGTGTTCTCTCTGCTCCCTATTCTTCACCCCCTGTATTCAGTGTTCTCTCTGCTCCCTATTCTTCACCCCCTGTATTCAGTGTTCTCTCTGCTCCCTATTCTTCACCCCCTGTATTCAGTGTTCTCTCTGCTCTCTATTCTTCACCCCCTGTATTCAGTGTTCTCTCTGCTCTCTATTCTTCACCCCCTGTATTCAGTGTTCTCTCTGCTCCCTATTCTTCACCCCCTGTATTCAGTGTTCTCTCTGCTCTCTATTCTTCACCCCCTGTATTCAGTGTTCTCTCTGCTCCCTATTCTTCACCCCCTGTATTCAGTGTTCTCTCTGCTCTCTATTCTTCACCCCCTGTATTCAGTGTTCTCTCTGCTCCCTATTCTTCACCCCCTGTATTCAGTGTTCTCTCTGCTCTCTATTCTTCACCCCCTGTATTCAGTGTTCTCTCTGCTCTCTATTCTTCACCCCCTGTATTCAGTGTTCTCTCTGCTCCCTATTCTTCACCCCCTGTATTCAGTGTTCTCTCTGCTCTCTATTCTTCACCCCTGTATTCAGTGTTCTCTCTGCTCCCTATTCTTCACCCCCTGTATTCAGTGTTCTCTCTGCTCCCTATTCTTCACCCCCTGTATTCAGTGTTCTCTCTGCTCCCTATTCTTCACCCCCTGTATTCAGTGTTCTCTCTGCTCCCTATTCTTCACCCCCTGTATTCAGTGTTCTCTCTGCTCTCTATTCTTCACCCCCTGTATTCAGTGTTCTCTCTGCTCCCTATTCTTCACCCCCTGTATTCAGTGTTCTCTCTGCTCTCTATTCTTCACCCCCTGTATTCAGTGTTCTCTCTGCTCCCTATTCTTCACCCCCTGTATTCAGTGTTCTCTCTGCTCCCTATTCTTCACCCCCTGTATTCAGTGTTCTCTCTGCTCTCTATTCTTCACCCCCTGTATTCAGTGTTCTCTCTGCTCTCTATTCTTCACCCCCTGTATTCAGTGTTCTCTCTGCTCTCTATTCTTCACCCCCTGTATTCAGTGTTCTCTCTGCTCTCTATTCTTCACCCCCTGTATTCAGTGTTCTCTCTGCTCCCTATTCTTCACCCCCTGTATTCAGTGTTCTCTCTGCTCTCTATTCTTCACCCCCTGTATTCAGTGTTCTCTCTGCTCCCTATTCTTCACCCCCTGTATTCAGTGTTCTCTCTGCTCCCTATTCTTCACCCCCTGTATTCAGTGTTCTCTCTGCTCTCTATTCTTCACCCCCTGTATTCAGTGTTCTCTCTGCTCTCTATTCTTCACCCCCTGTATTCAGTGTTCTCTCTGCTCTCTATTCTTCACCCCCTGTATTCAGTGTTCTCTCTGCTCTCTATTCTTCACCCCCTGTATTCAGTGTTCTCTCTGCTCTCTATTCTTCACCCCCTGTATTCAGTGTTCTCTCTGCTCTCTATTCTTCACCCCCTGTATTCAGTGTTCTCTCTGCTCTCTATTCTTCACCCCCTGTATTCAGTGTTCTCTCTGCTCCCTATTCTTCACCCCCTGTATTCAGTGTTCTCTCTGCTCTCTATTCTTCACCCCCTGTATTCAGTGTTCTCTCTGCTCCCTATTCTTCACCCCCTGTATTCAGTGTTCTCTCTGCTCCCTATTCTTCACCCCCTGTATTCAGTATTCTCTCTGCTCTCTATTCTTCACCCCCTGTATTCAGTGTTCTCTCTGCTCTCTATTCTTCACCCCCTGTATTCAGTGTTCTCTCTGCTCCCTATTCTTCACCCCCTGTATTCAGTGTTCTCTCTGCTCCCTATTCTTCACCCCCTGTATTCAGTGTTCTCTCTGCTCTCTATTCTTCACCCCCTGTATTCAGTGTTCTCTCTGCTCCCTATTCTTCACCCCCTGTATTCAGTGTTCTCTCTGCTCTCTATTCTTCACCCCCTGTATTCAGTGTTCTCTCTGCTCCCTATTCTTCACCCCCTGTATTCAGTGTTCTCTCTGCTCTCTATTCTTCACCCCCTGTATTCAGTGTTCTCTCTGCTCTCTATTCTTCACCCCCTGTATTCAGTGTTCTCTCTGCTCTCTATTCTTCACCCCCTGTATTCAGTGTTCTCTCTGCTCTCTATTCTTCACCCCCTGTATTCAGTGTTCTCTCTGCTCTCTATTCTTCACCCCCTGTATTCAGTGTTCTCTCTGCTCTCTATTCTTCACCCCCTGTATTCAGTGTGTTCTCTCTGCTCCCTATTCTTCACCCCCTGTATTCAGTGTTCTCTCTGCTCTCTATTCTTCACCCCCTGTATTCAGTGTTCTCTCTGCTCTCTATTCTTCACCCCCTGTATTCAGTGTTCTCTCTGCTCTCTATTCTTCACCCCCTGTATTCAGTGTTCTCTCTGCTCCCTATTCTTCACCCCCTGTATTCAGTGTTCTCTCTGCTCTCTATTCTTCACCCCCTGTATTCAGTGTTCTCTCTGCTCCCTATTCTTCACCCCCTGTATTCAGTGTTCTCTCTGCTCTCTATTCTTCACCCCCTGTATTCAGTGTTCTCTCTGCTCCCTATTCTTCACCCCCTGTATTCAGTGTTCTCTCTGCTCTCTATTCTTCACCCCCTGTATTCAGTGTTCTCTCTGCTCTCTATTCTTCACCCCCTGTATTCAGTGTTCTCTCTGCTCCCTATTCTTCACCCCCTGTATTCAGTGTTCTCTCTGCTCCCTATTCTTCACCCCCTGTATTCAGTGTTCTCTCTGCTCTCTATTCTTCACCCCCTGTATTCAGTGTTCTCTCTGCTCCCTATTCTTCACCCCCTGTATTCAGTGTTCTCTCTGCTCTCTATTCTTCACCCCCTGTATTCAGTGTTCTCTCTGCTCCCTATTCTTCACCCCCTGTATTCAGTGTTCTCTCTGCTCCCTATTCTTCACCCCCTGTATTCAGTGTTCTCTCTGCTCTCTATTCTTCACCCCCTGTATTCAGTGTTCTCTCTGCTCCCTATTCTTCACCCCCTGTATTCAGTGTTCTCTCTGCTCTCTATTCTTCACCCCCTGTATTCAGTGTTCTCTCTGCTCCCTATTCTTCACCCCCTGTATTCAGTGTTCTCTCTGCTCTCTATTCTTCACCCCCTGTATTCAGTGTTCTCTCTGCTCTCTATTCTTCACCCCCTGTATTCAGTGTTCTCTCTGCTCTCTATTCTTCACCCCCTGTATTCAGTGTTCTCTCTGCTCCCTATTCTTCACCCCCTGTATTCAGTGTTCTCTCTGCTCCCTATTCTTCACCCCCTGTATTCAGTGTTCTCTCTGCTCCCTATTCTTCACCCCCTGTATTCAGTGTTCTCTCTGCTCCCTATTCTTCACCCCCTGTATTCAGTGTTCTCTCTGCTCTCTATTCTTCACCCCCTGTATTCAGTGTTCTCTCTGCTCTCTATTCTTCACCCCCTGTATTCAGTGTTCTCTCTGCTCCCTATTCTTCACCCCCTGTATTCAGTGTTCTCTCTGCTCTCTATTCTTCACCCCCTGTATTCAGTGTTCTCTCTGCTCTCTATTCTTCACCTCCTGTATTCAGTGTTCTCTCTGCTCTCTATTCTTCACCCCCTGTATTCAGTGTTCTCTCTGCTCCCTATTCTTCACCCCCTGTATTCAGTGTTCTCTCTGCTCTCTATTCTTCACCCCCTGTATTCAGTGTTCTCTCTGCTCCCTATTCTTCACCCCCTGTATTCAGTGTTCTCTCTGCTCTCTATTCTTCACCCCCTGTATTCAGTGTTCTCTCTGCTCCCTATTCTTCACCCCCTGTATTCAGTGTTCTCTCTGCTCCCTATTCTTCACCCCCTGTATTCAGTGTTCTCTCTGCTCCCTATTCTTCACCCCCTGTATTCAGTGTTCTCTCTGCTCCCTATTCTTCACCCCCTGTATTCAGTGTTCTCTCTGCTCCCTATTCTTCACCCCCTGTATTCAGTGTTCTCTCTGCTCTCTATTCTTCACCCCCTGTATTCAGTGTTCTCTCTGCTCTCTATTCTTCACCCCCTGTATTCAGTGTTCTCTCTGCTCTCTATTCTTCACCCCCTGTATTCAGTGTTCTCTCTGCTCTCTATTCTTCACCCCCTGTATTCAGTGTTCTCTCTGCTCTCTATTCTTCACCCCCTGTATTCAGTGTTCTCTCTGCTCCCTATTCTTCACCCCCTGTATTCAGTGTTCTCTCTGCTCCCTATTCTTCACCCCCTGTATTCAGTGTTCTCTCTGCTCTCTATTCTTCACCCCCTGTATTCAGTGTTCTCTCTGCTCCCTATTCTTCACCCCCTGTATTCAGTGTTCTCTCTGCTCCCTATTCTTCACCCCCTGTATTCAGTGTTCTCTCTGCTCTCTATTCTTCACCCCTGTATTCAGTGTTCTCTCTGCTCTCTATTCTTCACCCCCTGTATTCAGTGTGTTCTCTCTGCTCTCTATTCTTCACCCCCTGTATTCAGTGTTCTCTCTGCTCTCTATTCTTCACCCCCTGTATTCAGTGTTCTCTCTGCTCTCTATTCTTCACCCCCTGTATTCAGTGTTCTCTCTGCTCTCTATTCTTCACCCCCTGTATTCAGTGTTCTCTCTGCTCCCTATTCTTCACCCCCTGTATTCAGTGTTCTCTCTGCTCCCTATTCTTCACCCCCTGTATTCAGTGTTCTCTCTGCTCCCTATTCTTCACCCCCTGTATTCAGTGTTCTCTCTGCTCCCTATTCTTCACCCCCTGTATTCAGTGTTCTCTCTGCTCTCTATTCTTCACCCCCTGTATTCAGTGTTCTCTCTGCTCCCTATTCTTCACCCCCTGTATTCAGTGTTCTCTCTGCTCTCTATTCTTCACCCCCTGTATTCAGTGTTCTCTCTGCTCCCTATTCTTCACCCCCTGTATTCAGTGTTCTCTCTGCTCCCTATTCTTCACCCCCTGTATTCAGTGTTCTCTCTGCTCTCTATTCTTCACCCCCTGTATTCAGTGTTCTCTCTGCTCTCTATTCTTCACCCCCTGTATTCAGTGTTCTCTCTGCTCCCTATTCTTCACCCCCTGTATTCAGTGTTCTCTCTGCTCTCTATTCTTCACCCCCTGTATTCAGTGTTCTCTCTGCTCTCTATTCTTCACCCCCTGTATTCAGTGTTCTCTCTGCTCTCTATTCTTCACCCCCTGTATTCAGTGTTCTCTCTGCTCCCTATTCTTCACCCCCTGTATTCAGTGTTCTCTCTGCTCTCTATTCTTCACCCCCTGTATTCAGTGTTCTCTCTGCTCTCTATTCTTCACCCCCTGTATTCAGTGTTCTCTCTGCTCCCTATTCTTCACCCCCTGTATTCAGTGTTCTCTCTGCTCCCTATTCTTCACCCCCTGTATTCAGTGTTCTCTCTGCTCTCTATTCTTCACCCCCTGTATTCAGTGTTCTCTCTGCTCTCTATTCTTCACCCCCTGTATTCAGTGTTCTCTCTGCTCCCTATTCTTCACCCCCTGTATTCAGTGTTCTCTCTGCTCCCTATTCTTCACCCCCTGTATTCAGTGTTCTCTCTGCTCTCTATTCTTCACCCCCTGTATTCAGTGTTCTCTCTGCTCCCTATTCTTCACCCCCTGTATTCAGTGTTCTCTCTGCTCTCTATTCTTCACCCCCTGTATTCAGTGTTCTCTCTGCTCCCTATTCTTCACCCCCTGTATTCAGTGTTTTCTCTGCTCCCTATTCTTCACCCCCTGTATTCAGTGTTCTCTCTGCTCTCTATTCTTCACTCCCTGTATTCAGTGTTCTCTCTGCTCCCTATTCTTCACCCCCTGTATTCAGTGTTCTCTCTGCTCTCTATTCTTCACCCCCTGTATTCAGTGTTCTCTCTGCTCTCTATTCTTCACCCCCTGTATTCAGTGTTCTCTCTGCTCTCTATTCTTCACCCCCTGTATTCAGTGTTCTCTCTGCTCCCTATTCTTCACCCCCTGTATTCAGTGTTCTCTCTGCTCTCTATACCCCCCTTCCCTTCAGTCCATGCTTTCTCTTCTGATCTTATCATATCATGCTGTTTGTGTCTGTCTTCTTGTAGGGAAGCGAAGATTAGCCCAGTTGCTGGACAACAGCAGGTACTTCAGATCTCGTCTTCATGAGATGGGCTTCATCGTCTATGGCAACGAGGACTCCCCTGTGGTTCCTATCCTCGTGTATTATCCGGCAAAATTAGCGTAAGTCTTGTTTTCCTTTAGAAATGTACTGGTGAGAGTTGAGTATGTCTTATTTAAGTTCCCCTTTTTAGGCAGGACAATTTAAGCCTTGACCCTCTCATTATGCAATTTGCCATGCCCCCTATTCGTGAGGAGGTTAATTATGTGATTTAGAGTGTTTGTTTCAAGTTTCAATAACTTATCCTTCACCCTCGCAGTGCATTTTCTCGTGCGATGCTGAAGAGGAAAATCGGCGTAGTGGTAGTGGGTTTCCCTGCCACCACGATTGTTGAATCTCGAATCAGAATCTGTCTCTCTGCCTCGCATACAAGAGAAATGCTGGACTTTGTAAGTTTAGTGCAATATTGTACACTGCATGTATTGAGCATATATTGAATCTGACTCTTCTCTTTTTAATTTTCCTCTCTCTTTCTCTCGTTCCTTTCCTTCTCATCAAACTCTTGATTAATTCCATTTCTCTCTCTTTCTCTCATTCCTTTCCTTATCAAACTCGTGATTAATTCCATTTCTCTCTCCCTCGTTCCTTTCCTTCTCATCACAATCTGCAGGCGCTGAAGGAGATCAGTGAAGTGGGGGACCAGCTAAGGCTCAAGCAAAGCAAACTGAAACGTCACTGAAAATAATCAAATTATTTTGACTTCATTGATTTTTGACTATTTTTCTCGCAGCAAGAATGAGTGTTGCTTGCTCATAACAATTATTAAATCTAAACTCCCCTAGTTTTGACAAACTATTTTTCTTGCAAGAATGAGTGTTGCTTGCTCATAACAATTATTAAATCTAAACTTCCCATAGTTTTTAACAAACTATTTTTCTTGAAACTCCCCATTGAATTGTTTGCTTGTTAAAAAAATTTTTTTTTTAACCGTTATGTTTGTAATATATAATATAATACATAAAAAAATAATTGAAAGAAGCTAGTTATAATACATATATATTATTTACATAAATGAGTAGTTATTATTGATCCTGTTCATTTTCATCTGCCATTAAATTGTCGTATTCAACCAGTCCTTCCTTCATGTTGGCAGTTACGAACCCGTAGAAGATCACGTATGCTTGCTTGACCTCTGATGTGAAGTCTGCGCCAAGTCCTTCTTCCAGTGTAGTAATCAGAGCTTGCCCTACAAGCTAGAGATCAGACGAACGTGCAGCATAAAACATGAGTAATGGACACACATTCATAGTATTGTAACTTATCAACACATTTAGGTGACAAATGCCTAGCACTGATAACCTTACATATGGAATTACATGCGCTCTAACACGCTCTAACATTCCTACAGGCCAGATGTGGGAAGCATTGGGTGACTATTTGTTGTAATGTGATCTGCTTGAAAGTACTCCGCTTGAACAGTATCCATCCTTGAACAGTATCCAGCTAGAGTAATTGCATTTTTGGCTCGAAGCGTACATGTGCTGGGCTTGGCCATGGTCACTAGATGTTCCCTCATTTGGCATGTTTGAGACTTAACATTTATCTACATCCTTCACTTACATCAAAGTGTGCATCCTGGAGTCCCTGAGAGCCGTGCGCACACCCCAGCTCTTTCAGAACTACAATCAAGTCATCAACATCATCTAAGCTGGTGATGGCAAAATTGATAGCCTCCATGACTTGCAAGGAGTGACTACGAAAAACTTCATCTTCCTCGAGTTCATCGAAAGGGACATCCTTCATTTTGGGGAACATTGCTTGTGCAGGCGGGCACATGGTGAATAAGCTGGAAACAGCAGAAACAAAGATGCAGTGAGAACACAGCAACAACAACAGAAAGATGTGTACATATTTACACCTGTTATCATAAGAAAGAAAGAAATATATGGCTAGCTGGCTAGTTAGTTACTTTCTGCAGCCTTACTGTTTGAAAAGCTTCATGCCATATTCCTGCATGTCAGCATGATCCATTTTCCAAGTCTTCTTGATTATTTGTTTTTCATGTTGAGTTAGAAACTGTACTGCTTGTGGTTGATCTCCGCGAGCCACCGCAGTGGATACACCACGGGTACTCAACACAGCAGATTCAGACATTTCGCTTAGTGGTTAGTTTAGTACCGTTCTGTTTCACTTTCTCAGGCGAGGACTCTAATCTGAATCTGACTGAGCTCAATTTTGCTTTCTCTTTTATAGAATTGCTGTAGACACCTCCGCCACCGCCTTATTACGAGCCACACCCTCAAATCGTATCCCAAAATGGCGTTAAGGAAAATTGGGACAAAGTCTTCCACTCGCAACAGTCAGAAAAAGCTAACCCCAAGCAACAATGCCGTGTCAAGCTACTATATCTCCCTCTGCGAGACAGCCCATAAGAAGGCGATCAGTTACCTGCAAGGAGAGCTGGAGAAACAGGGTGTAAAATGCAAGCTGACCAGCAATGCAAATGCAAAATACTTGATAGTCAGCGCAGGTCTAGATGTGCTTACAAAACAGGAAAGGCCAAAGTCCACTCCACTCAATAGAATGACATACTATAATGGTTATGAATGTTTGTTACACAGGCAGAGAAAGATGAATGGATGATGAATGTTAGCAATTCCAAAGAGGTGAATCATCTCTTTTACATGCTAGTGGATTAATTAAGGTTTTTCAAGGGTGGTACAGTTCATGCATCATTTGCTTGATTGTCTTTGAAGATGATGGCATTTCATGTCGAGAAGATGGACAAATTTGAGCGGTCTAGCCGATGGACTGTGTTTGAGTCGGCTGTGGAAGTGCAGCTACTCCATCGCACAATCGAGGACACTTCTTACGACATTGTAAGGAAAGATAGCATCGATTTTCAGTGAGGTAGTGTGGTGCAGAGGGAAGGACGATGGAAGAGAAAAGTTGCAGGTGGGGTTGTGTCCTCTGGTATGAGAAAAGAGGAAGAGAAAAGGAGAGCAGAAATGAAATATTTCAGAGGGTTTCATTAAAAAAAATTGCTGGGGGGGGGGGGGGGGGGGGGTAGGAGTTGAAATTATTTTCCTGACCACTCGTGTTAAAAAAGGTGACGCTCTGGTTTAAGATTAATTAAATACAAAAGCAAATGTGCACATTACATGCTAATTAAACTTCGTGGGAGGGATCCCTTCCCAAATTATCTTTACCATGACTTTTGCAGGATACCTTCAGGAAACTGTCTTATGAGGTTGAGGGTGGCAAGGGGTTCCTTTCGGCCCTCGTCAACAGCAAGCCCCCCTTGGTGGATGAGCACTTCCCTCTGCACGATCACAAGCAAGTGGGTGACCTGAACAGGATGTTGAAGGAATCGATGATGCCCCTGAAAGGAGTTGATGTCGACGCAGTGCGGAATTATTTTGGTACGAGCATGAACTTTCACACAATGAAGGATGGTTGGGTCAGTTACGATGTCATCCAAACAGGTTGTGACCAGTAGTGATTAGACCATTCATTTTGCACTGTGGTCTCTCGATGAAGATGTTGTTGGGGCTACTGGGCAAGGTGGGAAGTGTTGTTTGGACAACTGTAGGATGTGTGACACAGTCTGCAATGGTGTGTGCTAACTTTGCTGGGAGGTTGTAAGTGTTGGTGATTAGCAGTCCACACGCATAATATTCTTAGGAGGAGAGAGTGGTGCAAATTGAGTTGTGATCTTTTGTCGCGGCTTCTGTGGAATTATACACACTTTGCAGAACCGTGTTTCGAATTTAGAAACTGCCTCATTGCATTGTTGAATTTTGAGTGCTTGAGTGCTTGAGATGTAAAATCTAACCATTTCCAAATATACTCGTCTTGACTTCCTTGCTTGCTTCTCAAACTCTCTTTCTCTCTCTTCTCCGTACTCCACTTACCTCTCGTCGCGTGCTCTAGGAGAGAGCACGGCTTTCTACTTCGCATGGATGGATTTCTATTCCACATGCGTTCTTGTCCCAGGTGTAATGGGTGTGGTCATGTATTTCTTACGTGGCAGGCAGACCACTGTGGACACCGACCCTTACCTTCCTTTCTACTCCGTCTTCATGGCCATCTGGGCGTTGCTGTTTCTGATTGTAAGGGGTGTGTGCATTTATGGCATGCATATGCGACTACATTTTTAGTTGCTTGATACTTCTTCTTACCTTATTCACTTCTTTCTTATCCACACATCTTCTTCCCCCCCTCTTATTCGCATCCTCTCCTTCCCCTCCTTCTCTTCCTCTTACCCACATCCTCTCCCCCCTCTTCCCCACATCCTCTCCCCCCTCTTCCCCACATCCTCTCTCTCTTTTCCCTCCTCTTCCCCACATCCTTTCCCTCTTTCTCCTCCTCTTCCTCTCTGCTCATCTGCTATGTCATCCCCCCCCCCACACACACACACTAGTTTTGGCAAAGAAGAAGTGCAGTGCACAGCTTCAACTGGAATACACACTCCTACTGCTCTCATGATGAGCTCCACTACAAATTTCATGGAGTGATTGTCACTGATCCAATCACAGGAGGGGACATGCTGTACTATCCATTTTGGAAGAAGCGCCTCTGGTACCTGTTCAGCTTCCTGGCTATGCTGCCTCTGTTGCTGGGAGGTGTGGTGGTCATGACTCTCTCACTCAATCTTAACGGCTACGTCCAAGACAAAGGCAGTCCCATCTATATTGAGCGACTGGCTCAGTTTGCCCGACCAGTGAGTAGGCTGTTTGTGGATTATGTGACACACAATAGAGGAAGGTTAAGTTATTCTGCGCTAGTTTGTATGTGAGAGGGAGGGGCTGTTTAGATGAGGGAGGGGCTGTTTGGATGAGGGAGGGGCTGTTTGGAGGAGGGAGGGGCTGTTTGGAGGAGGGAGGGGCTGTTTGGATGAAGGAGGGGCTGTTTGGAGGAGGGAGGGGCTGTTTGGATGAGGGAGGGCTGTTTAGATGAGGGAGGGGCTGTTTGGATGAGGGAGGGGCTGTTTGGAGGAGGGAGAGGCTGTTTGGATGAGGGAGGGGCTGTTTGGAGGAGGGAGGGGCTGTTTGGATGAGGGAGGGGCTGTTTAGATGAGGGAGGGGCTGTTTGGATGAGGAAGAGGCTGTTTAGATGAGGGAGGGGCTGCTTGGATGAGGGAGGGGCTGTTTGGATGACTGCTTGGATAAGGGAGGGGCTGTTTGGATGAGGGAAGGCTGGGGGTTTGGACGAAGGAGGGGCTGTTTGGAACAAGAGTGGATTGACTTGTGACTGGTCAGCTAGTGATAATAGCTTGCAGAATATCATGAAGCAAGTGTTGGGCATAGTTTAAGTATGGCTGTATTCTATTTAACATTCATAAGGCCATCCACACTGCACAGGTCAATGTGCATTGGTCGCGTCCACACTGAATTAAAATTATAATAATGTGTATTATTCTGGTCCACCTCCATGGGTGTGGTTTGAGTCTAATCAGAGCAACAAATAAAAGTCACTACGTGAGAGTGCGTTGAAAAGAATTTCATTCACTCGCTGCTGCAGACAGGAACTTTGTAGTTATTCTGTATACTACCTGTAGGAACTTTCTAGCTACTCTGTATACTACCTGGGGCCAAGCTAACTAGCTAGAGAACTATTACTATGTTTATATGCCCTGCATCTGGACTTCTGAAGTTTGTGCTGTCGCAACCTTTGTTGGTTCTGCCTTTCCCTCAGCTCTCTCCTCTTTCTTCTCTGCAGAAAGTGTTTCCTGTGCATCTGTAGGAAGCTGATCAGCAAGAAAAGGACGCGGAAACGGTCTCCATCTCAACTACAGCTACAGCATATGATTTTCACTGACTTTTGGTAGAGGCTGATTATTTTTGCTTCATACAGTTTATTTCTGTGCTTGTGTGGACACGACGAATGTGCATTGACGAAGAGTCCCCCCCCCCCCCCCCCAGGACCTAACGTGCATTAATGCACATCCGTTTAGGTGCAGTGTGGATAGGACCAGAGTCTCCATGAACCAACCGAACTCCAGAATGTAGTTGCCATGGCTACAAGTTTATTCTGAAGCATGGTGTCTTGTTGATTTTTAGATGTTAAAAGTGTTATAAGTCAGGCTTCATTTAGAAAATTGTCCAAGGGAGGGCAACTGGCAACTGGAGGAGTCTGGATTCTAAGGGGGGGCTTGATGGTTAAAGATGTGACAAAGTTTCTAATGAATTTTAATAATACAATTTCCAAGGGGGGGGGGGGGCAAAGAGGTTCCAAGGGGGGGCAGTCCCCCTAAATGAAACCCTGTATTAAGTCAAGGTCACACACACGTGCACGCACACACAAACACACACACACACATGCGCGCGCACACACACACACACACTGTACATACAACTGTTAATGTGTTAATAACCTGAGCTTATTGACACCATAACCTAGATCTTATCATGGTGGACTAAACTCTTCTAACAGTGCCCACCAAGTCTCTGAGCACTGTCCGCCATAATTCGGTGCAGTAATAACAAGAGTTCTAACAGTGCCCATCGTGTTTCAGTGTGTAGCAATTTGTTCCTCGACAAACTAGTCCTGATAGAGCCACCATGTTTTATTGTACAGCAACAAACTATTCCTATCCTGATAGTGCCATCGTGTTCCTGGGCAGCAGTGCCACCAACCATGGGTTCAGTGTAGTAACTGCCTCTCTCAAATGATGCCCACCTTGGTTCATTACAATAATAACATGACATAATGGGACATTGGCAGTGTTTAATTAATGAATGCTGGCACCATTTTATGGGAAAGGCACGCTTGCGTACATGCTGACTACACAACGTGTTCTAAAAGTGACCCACGGTGGTCGAGAGTTGACCAGATTGTACAACAGTTGCAAGCCAACTGACGCCAACTTAAAATAGTTGGCCTACACGATCATCAAGCGGTACGCTAGCACTCTCTAAATTGAGACTTCCAGCTTACTAGATCCCTTCGTTATGACTTGCTTGAATCCTTCATTAACTTCTAGCATACTCAAATTCTTCGTTAAGACTTCCAGTGTGCTTTGTTAAAGGTAGTAAACTATCGACCAAAAAATTCGTAGTCATGGAATTCATCTTCAAAGAGCCATGTGCCTATCTCTGTTCTTTCCCTGGTGGAATTCATCTTCAAAGATCCATGTGCCTATCTCTGTTCTTTCCCTGGTGGAATTCATCTTCAAAGATCCATGTGCCTATCTCTGTTTCCCTCATGGAATTCATCTTCAAAGATCCATGTGCCTATCTCTGTTTTTTTTCCTCTGGGAATTCATCTTCAAAGATCCATGTGCCCATCTCAGTTTCCCTCGTGGAATTCATCTTCAAAGATCCATGTGCCTATCTCTGTTTTTTTCCCTCTGGGAATTCATGTTCAAAGATCCATGTGCCTATCTCTGTTTTTTCCCCTCAGGGAATTCATCTTCAAAGATCCATGTGCCTATCTCTGTTTTTTTTCCTCTGGGAATTCATCTTCAAAGATCCATGTGCCCATCTCAGTTTCCCTCGTGGAATTCATCTTCAAAGAACCATGTGCCTATCTCTGTTTTTTTCCCTCTGGGAATTCATGTTCAAAGATCCATGTGCCTATCTCTGTTTTTTTCCCTCAGGGAATTCATCTTCAAAGATACATGTGCCCATCTCAGTTTCCCTCGTGGAATTCATCTTCAAAGATCCATGTGCCTATCTCTCTTTTTTTTCCTCGGGGAATTCATCTTCAAAGATCCATGTGCCTATCTCTGTTTTTTTTTCCCTCGTGGAATTCATCTTCAAAGATCCATGTGCCTATCTCTGTTTTTTCCCCTCAGGGAATTCATATTCAAAGATCCATGTGCCAATCTCAGTTTCCCTCAGGGAATTCATCTTCAAAGAACCATGTGCCTACATATCTCTGTTTTTTTCCCTCTGGGAATTCATGTTCAAAGATCCATGTTCCTATCTCCTATCTCTGTTATTTTCCCTCGGGAATTCATCTTCAAAGATCCATGTGCCTATCTCTGTTTTTTCCCCTCAGGGAATTCATCTTCAAAGATCCATGTGCCTATCTCTGTTTTTTTTCCTCTGGGAATTCATCTTCAAAGATCCATGTGCCCATCTCAGTTTCCCTCGTGGAATTCATCTTCAAAGAACCATGTGCCTATCTCTGTTTTTTTCCCTCTGGGAATTCATGTTCAAAGATCCATGTGCCTATCTCTGTTTTTTTCCCTCGTGGAATTCATCTTCAAAGATCCATGTGCCTATCTCTGTTTTTTTCCCTCAGGGAATTCATCTTCAAAGATCCATGTGCCTATCTCTGTTTCCCTCGTGGAATTCCATCTTCAAATATCCATATGCCTCGTGGAATTCATCTTCAAAGATCCATGTGCCCATCTCTTTCCCTCGTGGAATTCATCTTAGATCCATGTGCCTCGTGGAATTCATCTTCAAATATCCATGTGCCTCGTGGAATTCATCTTCGAAGATCCATGTGCCCATCTCTGTTTCCTTTGTGGAATTCATCTTCAAAGATCCATGTGCCTATCTCTGTTTCCTTCGTGGAATTCATCTTCAAAGATCCATGTGCCTATCTCTGTTTCCCTCGCATAACAAATGGTAGCAATTTCCCAGAAGACTACAAATTCCAATCCCTTGCAAGGACTAATCTATTCCTCAGTCACTCAATCTACTCAATAGGTAAAGATCGTTTGGCAGGTAAATTCGTCGGTTCAACCAGCCCTACTCACATGTTGCATTATGAGCAGAAAACAGGTGATGCTGCATTGATTTACGAGGAATCTCTGCCATATGTGGAGCTCTCCTATTACAATCCCTTGAAGGAGAGGATGTAGTTGATCCCCAACAATTTAAAGCCTTCAACGATATTGGACTGGCTGGTCTTAACAAAAGGAAATGTGACTCACTGCACTCCTGTCATCTTAGAAAGTTCATTCTCCTCTAAATGGGCACATTCACTTCCTTTTTAACACACCACGAAACTCTTTAAATGTTGTTGCTGTTGCTGTGAAGCTCTCTGTGGGGTAAGTCAAGGAAAATGAAGATTGCCTAAACTAGTTTCTTACTAATAGGTAAAGATTTTTTGTTTTTGCTTTTTTCATTTTCTGCATATCGCAATGCGCTGCAACACGTCGCGTTGCAACGTCTCGTGCTGCATAGCAACATGTTGTGAACCAGGCTTAAGCGTGCTCGCCAACGTGACCTCAAAGTGGACGTCTATATTCAGCGCGACGGGGTGAGGTTGGGGTCCCCACCCGCCACCTGTTCGATGACCTTTTACAAGACGTACTCACCGTACGTTTCAGTCTGGTGGGGTGGGAGGGAACATGACACACACTGTTTCTCTTGTTGGCACAGGGACGGATATTTGCTGCGGACAGTCCGTACTGCCTTTGGCTGGTGCCAACTCTCATGCACACCATCGTCATCAACATCGTCAACATGATATACAGCCAAGTGGCCAGGAAGTGTACAGACTTGGAGAACCACAGGTATGGCAGGGAAAGGGTTAATCATGTATGAGGAGGGAAGGGGTTAGTCGAATGTGTAGGCAAAGAAAGGTGCGGGCTGGTGAAGGGTTAATGGATGTCGACAGGGAAAGGGTTGGTCAGGCATATCACGGTGAAGGTTGGATTAGGCGCTAATCAGATGTTAATCGGGTGCAGGTTTAGAATAGCGAGGGGGAGGGGGGGGGGCAAAAAATGAAAAATCAGCTAAAACTTCATGGCAGCTTTTTAGCTTTCCTAAATGGTGGTTTTTGCCATTACAAGCTCTAAAAAGACCCCGCTCGCCTTGAATCCTTCGCAAAGGTAGTGACCCGACAGACCTAGAAAATTTGAAGCGAACTTTGAAATTCACCTTCAAGCGCATGTGTGTGTCGCCACCCACCCTCATTACTTGTGTAGAATATGTCCATGCATCGTCATGAAGAATACCAGAAGACTCCAAATGTCCTAATGCACGAGCACAGCTACTCTGTCTCTCGGTTACAGAAAAGAGGGTGTGTAAAGCTTCTTGTCGATAAAGCACATCCAGCTAGCTCTCACAGGCCGATCAATGATGAGAATTGGGTAAAGATTGTCATTCCTGAAGACAAAGTCGAGCTATGCTGTGCAGCTGGAGTTGAAGTGGACTGTCAGTTGGTCCACTGATGAATAACCAAGCAAAACTAAGCAACTCTACAACAATCTATATCGCGTGTGTACTACAGCAAGCTATACAGTATGTGTGTGTACTACAGCAAGCTATACAGTATGTGTGTACTACAGCAATCTATACAGTATGCGTGTGTACTACAGCAATCTATACAGTATGCGTGTGTACTACAGCAATCTATACAGTATGTGTGTGCACTACAGCAATCTATACAGTATGTGTGTGTACTACAGCAATCTATACAGTATGTGTGTGTACTACAGCAATCTATACAGTATGTGTGTGTACTACAGCAATCTATACAGTATGCGTGTATACTACAGCAATCTATACAGTATGTGTGTGTACTACAGCAATCTATACAGTATGTGTGTGTACTACAGCAATCTATACAGTATGCATGTGTACTACAGCAATCTATACAGTATGTGTGTGTACTACAGCAATCTATACAGTATGTGTGTGCACTACAGCAATCTATACAGTATGTGTGTGTACTACAGCAATCTATACAGTATGTGTGTGTACTACAGCAATCTATACAGTATGTGTGTGTACTACAGCAATCTATACAGTATGCGTGTGTACTACAGCAATCTACACAGTATGTGTGTGTACTACAGCAATCTATACAGTATGCGTGTGTACTACAGCAATCTATACAGTATGTGTGTGTACTACAGCAATCTATACAGTATGTGTGTGTACTACAGCAATCTATACAGTATGTGTGTGTACTACAGCAATCTATACAGTATGTGTGTGCACTACAGCAATCTATACAGTATGTGTGTGTACTACAGCAATCTATACAGTATGTGTGTGTACTACAGCAATCTATACAGTATGTGTGTGTACTACAGCAATCTATACAGTATGCGTGTACACTACAGCAATCTATACAGTATGTGTGTGTACTACAGCAATCTATACAGTATGTGTGTGTACTACAGCAATCTATACAGTATGTGTGTGTACTACAGCAATCTATACAGTATGTGTGTGCACTACAGCAATCTATACAGTATGCGTGTGTACTACAGCAATCTATACAGTATGTGTGTGTACTACAGCAATCTATACAGTATGTGTGTGTACTACAGCAATCTATACAGTATGTGTGTGTACTACAGCAATCTATACAGTATGTGTGTGTACTACAGCAATCTATACAGTATGTGTGTGTACTACAGCAATCTATACAGTATGTGTGTGTACTACAGCAATCTATACAGTATGTGTGTGTACTACAGCAATCTATACAGTATGTGTGTGTACTACAGCAATCTATACAGTATGTGTGTGCACTACAGCAATCTATACAGTATGTGTGTGTACTACAGCAATCTATACAGTATGTGTGTGTACTACAGCAATCTATACAGTATGCGTGTGTACTACAGCAATCTATACAGTATGTGTGTGTACTACAGCAATCTATACAGTATGTGTGTGTACTACAGCAATCTATACAGTATGTGTGTGTACTACAGCAATCTATACAGTATGTGTGTGTACTACAGCAATCTATACAGTATGCGTGTGTACTACAGCAATCTATACAGTATGCTTGTGTACTTTAGCAGTAAATGGTGTAGAAGAACAGCTACTATGTTTGGGTTAGTTCTGGAGTTCTCTTGTGCAACTCTTGCCGAGGAAGGAGCCTGTGGCCAATCCCTGGCTGGTCCTGATGACCGGTCAACAAGGTGTGTTGTCTTGTGTAAAAGTAAGCTAAATGGAGTGTTGAATAGGAGTGATGCATCTCTGCTGGTTTGTGTTTGACACAACCTTAAAGAAGTCTGTGACGCATCGACAAAAAAAAACCCAATGAAGAAGAACAAAAATGTTGTTATTTGAAAAACAAACAGGTATTGGATTGGCTTTTTAAATAGAGGAAGAACAGGACTACGAGGCCTGGCTGTGTAAATAGAGGAAGAACTGGACTACGAGACCTGGTTGTTTAAATAGAGGAGGAACAGGACTACGAGACCTGGCTGTTTAAAGAGAGGAGGAACTGGACTATGAGACCTGGTTGTTTAAATAGAGGAGGAACTGGACTACGAGACCTGGCTGTTTAAATAGAGGAAGAACTGGACTACGAGACCTAGCTGTTTAAATAGAGGACTACGAGACCTAGCTGTTTAAATAGAGGAGGAACTGGACTACGAGACCTGGCTGTTTAAATAGAGGAAGAACTGGACTACGAGACCTGGCTGTTTAAATAGAGGAAGAACTGGACTACGAGACCTAGCTGTTTAAATAGAGGACTACGAGACCTAGCTGTTTAAATAGAGGAGGAACTGGACTACGAGACCTGGCTGTTTAAATAGAGGAAGAACTGGACTACGAGACCTGGCTGTTTAAATAGAGGAGGAACAGGACTATGAGACCTTGCTGTTTAAATAGAGGAAGAACTGGACTACGAGACCTGGCTGTTTAAATAGAGGAGGAACTGGACTACGAGACCTGGCTGTTTAAATAGAGGAAGAACTGGACTACGAGGCCTGGCTGTGTAAATAGAGGAAGAACTGGACTACGAGACCTGGCTGTGTAAATAGAGGAAGAACAGGACTACGAGGCCTGGCTGTTTAAGTAGAGGAAGAACTGGACTACGATACCTGGCTGTTTAAATAGAGGAAGAACAGGACTACGAGACCTGGCTGTTTAAAGAGAGGAAGAACTGGACTACGAGACCTGGCTGTTTAAGTAGAGGAAGAACTGGACTACGATACCTGGCTGTTTAAATAGAGGAAGAACAGGACTACGAGGCCTGGCTGTTTAAGTAGAGGAAGAACTGGACTACGATACCTGGCTGTTTAAAGAGACAGGACTACGAGACCTGGCTGTTTAAGTAGAGGAAGAACTGACTACGATACCTGGCTGTTTAAAGAGAGGAGGAACAGGACTACGAGGCCTGGCTGTTTAAAGAGAGGAAGAACTGGACTACGAGACCTGGCTGTTTAAAGAGAGGAAGAACTGGACTACGAGGCCTGGCTATTTAAAGATAGGAAGAACTGGACTACAAGACCTGGCTGTTTAAATAGAGAAAGAACAGGACTATGAGACCTGGCTGTTTAAAGATAGGAAGAACTGGACTAAGAGGCCTGGCTGTTTAAAGAGAGGAGGAACTGGACTACGAGGCCTGGCTGTTTAAAGAGAAGAAGAACTGGACTACGAGGCCTGGCTGTTTAAAGAGAAGAAGAACTGGACTATGAGACCTTGCTTCTGGTCCAGAGTCAATCCATAATAGTTGTTCGTTTTTTAAATAATAATATTTTTGTTCTCAATCAACTATCAGTTGACAGCGAAATTACAGTGACCTTCTCATTAATTAACTTAAATTTTGCTCCCTCAACATTTCGACCAGATGCTCCAGCCTTCACCATGTTTATTCCTGATGAAGGTTAGAGCATGTGGTCGAAATGTCGAGAGAGTAAATAATTCATTATTGAGTAGGCCATTGTAACATTTTGTTCTTGATGCATATGAATATAGTTAATCCTGAAATTGCACTCTGATGGTGAAGAATTTGGCTAAGCAGCTGCTGCCAGGTTTTTCATCTGCTCCAGCACCAGTCTCACAACCGCGTGCTGCAGCAGCAATGATGCCCGTGCCATGATGCTCGAGGAGCATGGCTCAGCAGTGAATGAAACAGGGAAATGGCCTCGCAGCGTGGACACGTTACTCCCTCTCCTGTGGTGGCTGACCAGTCGTGGTGATGGCCGCAGTCCCCACCCATGGGACGGAGCTTGAAGCTAAGTGGCTCACCATCCCATCGCTGTCTCCACTCACACGCAATCATGCAGTAAGTGACTTTTCTTGGCAACTAGACGATGGTAATGGTCCGCTTCTTTCACGCCACTGAATCTCCTCCCCTCCCCATCAAACATAACCTTCGCTTCTCCCCACTCCCTTGGAATCCCCGCACCAAACCCAAGTCAGAGACAGCCTCGCTCAATGACCCCTAGCCCACCTCCATCTTTCCCCTCTTCATATTCTCAGACCCACTTCCCTAGATATGCTGCAAGACTGTGCACCATCTGCCACCATTGCTGCCGAGTTTTAGTGATGTCTGTCTCTGCGCCTGCGCCGATACTCCTTTAGCCAGCACCCTTTGAGATGACCCGATCTTCCTCCACAGCTCAGGTGTCGATACCCATTGCTCAGCACCACAAACAAGTCCTCTGGCGCAGCAACGTAAGGAGTGGGTCCATCATTATCAGGAGCAGCCACAAATGATGGCTCTGAACCTTACCTCTGACCTCACGCAGCGCTCGTGCCTCCACTCCCACCTGACCACCTGTCAGTGATCTCCTCACGGGAGACTAGTCCTGAAGAGAACTGGCCACTTCCCAACATCGAGTGCTTTCTGCGAGCCATACCGTCACGTCAGCACTCCGCTACCAGCGCTTGCACACCGCATGGCCAGCCACACCTATCACAAGGTCTGGGTAAGGGACGAATCACCATTTTATATTGCATGTTTACAGATATTACTATTTTTTGTGTTGTGGTAATGGTTAGTGCCTTCCACACTGCCAGAGATAGAGCAGCTCAACCCTCTGATATCTGGGCTGCTTGTAGTGGAGAGCAGCTCAACCCTGCTGATATCTGGGCTGGGGAGAAGCTCAACCCTGCTGATATCTGGGCTGTTTGTAGTGGAGAGCAGCTCAACCCTGCTGATATCTGGGCTGCTTGTAGTGGAGAGTAGCTCAACCCTGCTGATATCTGGGCTGTTTGTAGTGGAGAGCAGCTCAACCCTGCTGGTATCTGGGCTGCTTGTAGTGGAGAGTAGCTCAACCCTGCTGATATCTGGGCTACTTGTAGTGGAGAGTAGCTCAACCCTGCTGATATCTGGGCTGCTTGTAGTGGAGAGTAGCTCAACCCTGCTGGTATCTGGGCTGCTTGTAGTGGAGAGTAGCTCAACCCTGCTGATATCTGGGCTGCTTGTAGTGGAGAGTAGCTCAACCCTGCTGATATCTGGGCTGCTTGTAGTGGAGAGCAGCTCAGCCCTGCTGATATCTGTGCTGCTTGTAGTGGAGAGAAGCTCAACCCTGCTGGTATCTGGGCTGCTTGTAGTGGAGAGAAGCTCAACCCTGCTGATATCTGGGCTGCTTGTAGTGGAGAGCAGCTCAACCCTGGGCTGCATGTAGTGGAGAGCAGCTCAACCCTGCTGATATCTGGGCTGCTTGTAGTAGAGAGAAGCTCAACCCTGCTGATATCTAGGCTGCTTGTAGTGGAGAGTAGCTCAGCCCTGCTGATATCTGGGCTGCTTGTAGTGGGGAGAAGCTCAACCCTGCTGATATCTGGGCTGCTTGTAGTGGAGAGCAGCTCAACTCTGCTGATATCTGGGCTGCTTGTAGTGGAGAGAAGCTCAGACCTGCTGATATCTGGACTGCTTGTAGTGGAGAGTAGCTCAACCCTGCTGATATCTGGGCTGCTTGTAGTGGAGAGCAGCTCAACCCTGCTGATATCTGGGCTGCTTGTAGTGGAGAGTAGCTCAACCCTGCTGATATCTGGGCGTGGAGAGCAGCTCAACCCTGCTGGTATCTGGGCTGCTTGTAGTGGAGAGTAGCTCAACCCTGCTGATATCTGGGCTGCTTGTAGTGGAGAGTAGCTCAACCCTGCTGATATCTGGGCTGCTTGTAGTGGAGAGCAGCTCAACCCTGCTGATATCTGGGCTGTTTGTAGTGGAGAGCAGCTCAACCCTGCTGATATCTGGGCTGCTTGTAGTGGGGAGCAGCTCAACCCTGCTGATATCTGGGCTGCATGTAGTGGAGAGTAGCTCAACCCTGCTGATATCTGGGCTGCTTGTAGTGGAGAGCAGCTCAGCCCTGCTGATATCTGGGCTGCTTGTAGTGGAGAGTAGCTCAACCCTGCTGATATCTGGGCTACTTGTAGTGGAGAGTAGCTCAACCCTGCTGATATCTGGGCTACTTGTAGTGGAGAGCAGCTCAACCCTGCTGATATCTGGGCTGCTTGTAGTGGAGAGTAGCTCAACCCTGCTGATATCTGGGCTGCATGTAGTGGAGAGTAGCTCAGCCCTGCTGATATCTGGGCTGCTTGTAGTGGAGAGCAGCTCAACCTGCTGATATCTGGGCTGCTTTTAGTGGAGAGCAGCTCAACCCTGCTGATATCTGGGCTACTTGTAGTGGGGTGAAGCTCAACCCTGGGCTGCATGTAGTGGAGAGTAGCTCAACCCTGCTGATATCTGGGCTAATTGTAGTGGGGAGAAGCTCAACCCTGCTGATATCTGGGCTGCTTGTAGTGGAGAGCAGCTCAACCCTGCTGATATCTGGGCTACTTGTAGTGGGGAGCAGCTCAACCCTGCTGATATCTGGGCTGCTTGTAGTGGAGAGCAGCTCAACCCTGCTGATATCTGGGCTGCTTGTAGTGGAGAGAAGCTCAACCCTGCTGATATCTGGGCTGCTTGTAGTGGAGAGTAGCTCAGCCCTGCTGATATCTGGGCTGCTTGTAGTGGAGAGCAGCTCAACCCTGCTGATATCTGGGCTACTTGTAGTGGAGAGTAGCTACTGTGTTGAGAGAGACTGCCTACCTGCTGGACAGTTGTGAAAGATGAACTGTCTAAATAACCAGTTTAAATGTTGGTACTGGACAAAATAACCGAAAATATTCACCAACTGAAAATTTCCTACTTTGTCTTATGTTGGGTTGACCTGTGTTTGAAAAAATGGAGGGAGGAGGGGGGGGAAGCTGCCATGACAGCTGGGGCTTACTTTAGCAGCCTCTTACAAGATATTTAGGAGCATATTGAGTCATTGGTCAATGTCCTCAGAACTGTGGCGGGGTTCAAGTGGCATGTGAACGTGCATCCCTCCCTTGCTGGCAGCATCCAAGACGTACCAAATGGAGTGTGTACTTACAAATAGATGTCTGGAGATTTCAATGCTTGATTGGCTGGAAAGTGCATCGCATTCACTGTGGTTTGGTGCACCTCTCGCAGGCTCGTCGACACAATTTCCTTGCAGCAAATGCCTTCTGGCATGCATCTGCATAGCAGTTGACCAATGAATGGTGAAGGTCAACTTGATTAATGTGAATTACTGCCTATGCACACTGTCATTGTGTGGGGTGCATGCTTGACTGCATATAGATCTGATGGAGACTCGTTTTAATTGATGTGGCTGCCACAATTGTTGTGTGGTGTGTGTGTGTGTGTATTTAGGACTGTGCACCAGTGGCACTCGGCTCTGGTGCTGAAACGAGTCTTCTTTGAGTGTTTCGATTGCTTCATGCCTCTCTTCTACATTGCCTTCTATCAGCTCGACGTGGTGGTACTCCGAGCAGAGATTGTCAGTCTCTTTATGAGTGAGTCTTCTCTTCTTCTCCCTGGAGAGAAGATGTGGGGAGGGGGAGGGGAGGAGTGGGTAGTGGAGGGGATGGGGTAGTGGAGGGGAGGGGGTAGTGGAGGGAGGGGGATGGGGGGGAGGGGGTAGTGGAGGGAGGGGGTAGTGGAGGGAGGGGGTAGTGGAGGGAGGGGGTAGTGGAGGGAGGGGGTAGTGGAGGGGATGGGGTAGTGGAGGGAGGGGGTAGTGGAGGGAGGGGGTAGTGGAGGGAGGGGGTAGTGGAGGGAGGGGGTAGTGGAGGGGATGGGGTAGTGGAGGGGATGGGGTAGTGGAGGGAGGGGGTAGTGGAGGGAGGGGGTAGTGGAGGGAGGGGGTAGTGGAGGGGATGGGGTAGTGGAGGGAGGGGGTAGTGGAGGGGATGGGGTAGTGGAGGGAGGGGTAGTGGAGGGGATGGGGTAGTGGAGGGGAGGGGGTAGTGGAGGGAGGGGGAAGGGGGGGAGGGGGTAGTGGAGGGAGGGGGTAGTGGAGAGAGGGGGTAGTGGAGGGGAGGGGATAGTGGAGGGGATGGGGTAGTGGAGGGGGAGGGTATGAAGGTTGGATATGTTCAAAACTCTGTAGCTTCTTTCTCATATCTCAATGCAGGTGGTAGCGTCAAAATTAGTGATTAGGGGAGTGGTCAGTGGCAAGCCAAGAGTTGAGGTTTGGCAACGCCCCCCCACCCCAAAACAACTGACAGTATTGTGCGGTCGCTCCATATGATGTAATTAGGTGACCACTTTTGTGGTGGGGGAAGTTGCTTTACACGTTATTGTAAACAGCCTGCGACACTTAGCACAATATTGAAGTAGGATTGCGTGGCAGAGTGTAGAGTTCGTGAGAACTGTGTTCACTAGCGGTGTGAACTTGATTGACCTTTCTATTGTTCAGGTGCACGTCCAAGGCGATCACCGCCCCTCCCCCCTCAGAGCTACATATATGTTGCAAACCTGTACTCATTTCAATGCCCTTCTTAGAGAGGGCTATCTTTGGACACAAATTGTCACCTGCATGGTGTGACTCATTCGCAGGTCGTCACGTGACATGACGTCATTGGTCTTTTTTGTACATATGTGGCTGTGCCAACCGTGTAAGTAAGTGTAAATCCAGATAATGATGTTGAAGTTAGACAGTGCTATATGCTTAAATGTAGAGCTGTGTTGAAGTTAAACTGAATTACATATGCATTTTAAATCTATGATGAACTAACACTGCATTACACCCGTAGTATAAATCTATGATGGAGTTACGCTGCATTACATCCGTAGTGTAAATCTATGATGGAGTTACGCTGCATTACATCCGTAGTGTAAATCTATGATGGAGTTACATGTATGCTGCATTACATCCGTAGTGTAAATCTATGATGGAGTTACGCTGCATTACATCCATAGTGTAAATCTATGATGGAGTTACGCTGCATTACATCCATAGTGTAAATCTATGATGGAGTTACGCTGCATTACATCCATAAAGTAAATCTATGATGGAGTTACGCTGCATTACATCCATAGTGTAAATCTATGATGGAGTTACGCATTACATCCGTTCTATAGATGTTTAGTCGGATCGAATGTCTGGGGGAGGGGCACATTGTCAAAACTATCTTCGAGGGAGACTATGCATGCGGCTTGTTCATTAGTGAGTATTGTAATCACAGATTAACGTGGAATTGAGAAGGTTTAAAAGGTCGGGTTGACTTGGTTTGATAGCTAGAGACAGGTAAAGGGTGGCATAGAATGCATGTGCCTGCCTGCACACACACACACACACGTGCAATCTCTTCTAGAAATTCCTCTGTGAGGAGCGATCTCTTTTTCTAGATGTGCATTTGTGGGGAGTAGGTATGCGGAAGCTCTCTTGGCAAACAGCTCATTCTCAAAGTACCTCAGCCCACTTAGTTAACAGAGCAGTAATGTTAGAGCTAATTGCACATGTGTTGAAGATGTATTGCGTCCTATAGCTGGGCTCATTCTTGTGGTCTATCCCATAGCTGGGGTGGAAGTGGGTTTTGTAGGATCCCTATGTTGCCGTGCACAGGACTAAGGCTTTGCTAGTCTGCTTGTCTCTGCCACAACACTCGTGGCTGAGTGAAGGACGCCACTCCAGGAAACGAGAATGGTGGGAGTTGTAGACAGCAATGTCTGAAGCAGAACTTAGCCTCTTTGCTCTTTTGGGGGTGGGTGGGGTGAGGTGGGGGTTACCCGTGAGCTTCACTGTGCAAGCAAAGATCACACCGTTAAACTGATCTTCCTACAATTCTGTGCCAACCGTCACTGTTTTTTTTCCATTTCCCAAAAGGCCGCTTGGAGAGAAAAAGATAGTGCACAGACCATGTGGCTTGACCCACACACACAATGAACTCACTTGTGTTGCTTCTGGGGATAGCGGGTATGGTCAGAGGTGTACAGCACTAGTGTCTGTTCAGGTGGGAGATGGCTAGGATTGTTGGTAGACCTGCATAGCTCCATGGTCAGAGGTGTACATGTACATCTCTGTGCTCTATGCAGTTGTAGCTGTGACTACCCTTAGATATTCCTCCTGCAAGAACAGGACAATAATGCAGGGAAGAAGGGGTGGGAGGAGTTGCTGCTGTCTTATTCTCCACAGCTTACCTCTGACCAGTTGCCTCTGTTCATGGGGAACTGTTGTATCCACTGCTGGCCTCTCACCACTGTTCATGGAGAACTGTATAGTCTCCACAGCTTACCTCTGACCAGCTGCCCCTGTTCATGGGGAACTGTTGTATCCACTGCTGGCCTCTCACCACCCCCTGTTCATGGAGAACTGTATTGTCTCCACAACTTACCTCTGACCAGTTGCCCCTGTTCATGGGGAACTGATCCACTGCTGGCCTCTCACTAGCCCCTGTTCATGGTGAACTATGGTCTCCACAGCTTACCTCTGACCAGTTGCCCCTGTTCATGGGGAACTGTTGTATCCACTGCTGGCCTCTCACCACCCCCTGTTCATGGAGAACTGTAGTTTCCACAGCTTACCTCTGACCAGTTGCCCCTGTTCATGGGGAACTGTTGTATCCACCACCACCCCCTGTTCATGGAGAACTTTATAGTCTCCACATCTTACCTCTGACCAGTTGCCCCTGTTCATGGGGAACTGATCCACTGCTGGCCTCTCACTAGCCCCTGTTCATGGTGAACTATGGTCTCCACAGCTTACCTCTGACCAGTTGCCCCTGTTCATGGGGAACTGTTGTATCCACTGCTGGCCTCTCACCACCCCCTGTTCATGGAGAACTTTAAAGTCTCCACATCTTACCTCTGACCAGTTGCCTCTGTTCATGGGGAACTGTTGTCTTACCTCTGACCAGCTGCCCCTGTTCATGGGGAACTGTTGTCTTCACAGCTGGTTGTGGTGGGTCTTACATTTTGTTCATGACTGTTGTCTTCCAGACAATGTAGAAAGAGTTGAGGACCGTAGGACTGTACAATAGCAATGTCAGAAAGAAACTCAGCTGGCAGCCAGTTCTCTCTCTTCAACTATGCAACAAATTGTCTGTTGACTATGCAGCCAGTTCTCTCTCCTCTACTGATTATGCTGTCGGATCTCTCTCCTCTACTGACTTTGCAACCAGTTCTTTCTCTCTCTACTATACAACCAGTTCTCTCTCTCTCCTACTGACTATACAACCAGTTCTCTCTCTCTTCTACTGACTATACAACCAGTTCTCTCTCTCTTCTACTGACTATACAACCAGTTCTCTCTCTCTTCTACTGACTATACAACCAGTTCTCTCCCTCTCCTACTGACTATACAACCAGTTCTCTCTCTCTCCTACTGACTATTCAACCAGTTCTCTCTCTCTTCTACTGACTATACAACCAGTTCTCTCTCTCCTACTGACTATACAACCAGTTCTCTCTCTCACCTACTGACTATACAACCAGTTCTCTCTCTCTCCTACTGACTATTCAACCAGTTCTCTCTCTCTTCTACTGACTATACAACCAGTTCTCTCTCTCTCCTACTGACTATACAACCAGTTCTCTCTCTCTTCTACTGACTATACAACCAGTTCTCTCTCTCTTCTACTGACTATACAACCAGTTCTCTCTCTCTCCTACTGACTATACAACCAGTTCTCTCTCTCTCCTACTGACTATACAACCAGTTCTCTCTCTCACCTACTGACTATACAACAACCAGTTCTCTCTCTCTTCTACTGACTATACAAGCAGTTCTCTCTCTCTTCTACTGACTATACATCCAGTTCTCTCTCTTCTACTGACTATACAACCAGTTCTCTCTCTCTTCTACTGACTATACAACCAGTTCTCTCTCTTCTACTGACTATACAACCATTTCTCTCTCTCTTCTACTGACTATACAACCAGTTCTCTCTCTTCTACTGACTATACAACCAGTTCTCTCTCTTCTACTGACTATACAACCAGTTCTCTCTCTCTCCTACTGACTATACAACCAGTTCTCTCTCTTCTACTGACTATACAACCAGTTCTCTCTCTCTCCTACTGACTATACAACCAGTTCTCTCTCTCTTCTACTGACTATACAACCAGTTCTCTCTCTTCTACTGACTATACAACCAGTTCTCTCTCTCTCTTCTACTGACTATACAACCAGTTATCTCTCTCTTCTACTGACTATACAACCAGTTCTCTCTCTCTCCTACTGACTATACAACCAGTTCTCTCTCTCACCTACTGACTATACAACCAGTTCTCTCTCTCTCCTGGCTATACAACCAGTTCTCTCTCTCTTCTACTGATTGTGCAGTCAGTTCTCTCTCCTCTACTTACTAGACACCAAGTTAGACACTACCTAACACACACTACATATATAGTTACAAGAGGTACTGGCTGTTATAATCATCCAGTTATTTAGAAATGTATTCTGACATGTAGACAGTCATGCATGAAATGCGGCCAAACTCGTTGGGCTTGCCTGCTACTGATTTTTGATTGTTTGCCTTCAGGCGATGAGATTCGTCGGGTGATAATGGAAGCTGTCATACCGCTGGTGACTAGCCTGTGCAAGAAGAAGAGGGCGCGGTCACAGCTGCGTCATGGGAGGGATGGACATGAGGAGTACTTCCTGTCCGTGTACGACCAGTTTGATGACTATTTGGAAATGGTCATCCAGTTTGGGGTGAGTTCTGTCGTTTTATCTGTGTGTGCGTGGGAGTTTTTCCTTTCGTAATTGATTTTTAAATTGAAATATGTGTAGAGCTTACAACCAAAGCCCCAAAGTTGGAGAGCATATTTTTGTGTGGTCAGGATTCGGGCAGAAGCAAAGGCCTTACAAACTGTGGGTTTTCTGAAGCCCTTGCAGCTCCAGAAGGTCTTAAATGAAGTGCTCTATTAGGCTGGTCGAGCCATCCCAGTACTCATTAAGAGGTCTCTGTGATCCACTCAGCCTGCCCCAATGAGCTGCTGTGCAAGGCTTCTCCCTGTCCACAGGGCTTCTGAGGATGTGAAGGAAGTACACACAGCGTATTGTGTATGGAGTCTTGAGTCTGCATGAGTTTTCATGGATGAGATCAACAGCTATACAACGTTATGATGCAGTGGATGAGATCAACAGCTATGCAACATTATGATGTAGTAGTTGAGAGCAACAGCTATGCAACATTATGATGCAGTGACATTATGATGCAGTGGTTGAGATCAACAGCTATGCAACATTATGATGCAATGGTTGAGATCAACAGCTATGCAACATTATGATGCAGTGGTTGAGATCAATAGCTATGCAACATTATGATGCAGTGGATGAGAGCAACAGCTATGCAACATTATGATGCAGTGGATGAGATCAACAGCTATGCAACATTATGATGCAGTGGATGAGATCAACAGCTATGCAACATTATGATGCAGTGGATGAGAGCAACAGCTATGCAACATTATGATGCAGTGGCTGAGATCAACAGCTATGCAACATTATGATGCAGTGGTTGAGATCAACAGCTATGCAACATTATGATGCAGTAACATTATGATGCAGTGGCTGAGATCAACAGCTATGCAACATTATGATGCAGTGGTTGAGATCAATAGCTATGCAACATTATGATGCAGTGGTTGAGATCAACAGCTATGCAACATTATGATGCAGTGGATGAGAGCAACAGCTATGCAACATTATGATGCAGTGGCTGAGATCAACAGCTATGCAACATTATGATGCAGTGGTTGAGATCAACAGCTATGCAACATTATGATGCAGTGGTTGAGATCAACAGCTATGCAACATTATGATGCAGTGGTTGAGATCAACAGCTATGCAACATTATGATGCAGTGGATGAGATCAAGAGCTATGCAACATTATGATGCAGTGACTGAGATCAACAGCTATGCAACATTATGATGCAGTGGTTGAGATCAACAGCTATGCAACATTATGATGCAGTGGTTGAGATCAACAGCTATGCAACATTATGATGCAGTGGCTGAGATCAACAGCTATGCAACATTATGATGCAGTGGTTGAGATCAATAGCTATGCAACATTATGATGCAGTGGTTGAGATCAACAGCTATGCAACATTATGATGCAGTGGATGAGAGCAACAGCTATGCAACATTATGATGCAGTGGCTGAGATCAACAGCTATGCAACATTATGATGCAGTGGTTGAGATCAACAGCTATGCAACATTATGATGCAGTGGTTGAGATCAACAGCTATGCAACATTATGATGCAGTGGTTGAGATCAACAGCTATGCAACATTATGATGCAGTGGATGAGATCAAGAGCTATGCAACATTATGATGCAGTGACTGAGATCAACAGCTATGCAACATTATGATGCAGTGGTTGAGATCAACAGCTATGCAACATTATGATGCAGTGGTTGAGATCAACAGCTATGCAACATTATGATGCAGTGGTTGAGATCAACAGCTATGCAACATTATGATGCAGTGGCTGAGAAATGGGCTGGCAGTTAGCCATTGTTGTAGGAGGTGGGGTTGGTTTTCTGAAGCTGGCTTGCTTTCATCCTCTGTCAACAGCAGGCATTATAAAATGACTGTTTAGCATGAGTCAGCAGCTCTTGGTCCACATTATAAATGCTGACTACCAATGGTAAGAATCCCTGTTGCTTCAGTCATCTTCCAGCCAAAAAGATATGTAAATCCCTCCTGGGAGAGAGAAGCAATTCCCCGAGGACCATCACCGATGCTGCTGGGAGAGAAAAGCAGTTCCCCGAGGAATCACCAGTGCTGCTGAGAGAGAGAAGCTGTTCCCCAAGGACTATCACTGGTGCTGCTGGGAGAGAAAAACAGTTCCCCGAGGACCATCAGCAGTGCTGCTGGGAGAGAGAACGAGAGAGAAGCCGTTGCCTGAGGAGCTAGTATGAAAATGGGGCGAGTATGTTTCTGCAAGTGCTGTCAGCATTGCTCCATACAACATGAATGCTACACCACACCTTGTTTTCTAAGTTGGAGGAGATGGTCTCAACAATTACTGTTAGGTCTACAATTAGGAGAAATGAAGATTTTAAATGGAAATACAGTATGTGTGTTGGGGGGAGGGGGAGAGAGGGGTTATTTTATTATTATTATTATTATTTTACAGTCAATCTCTGACCCGATGCTGATGGCGTAGCTTGTGCATTATCTTGTGTGCCTATTCCTCCATACAGTACATCACTCTGTTTGCATCTGCCTTTCCCCTGGGAGCCGTGGTCACCATGCTGTTCATCTACATAGAGCTTCGCTCAGATGTCTTCAAACTCCTTCATGCCTATAGAAGACCCTTACCTCTCAAGTATGCAAGCTATGCATGTATGTCTGTATGTGTGTCACTCTGCATGCACAAACATATGTACTTACTCATGCATGCACGCACACACACTGACATTCTCTCTCTTGCTCAACTCCACACAACGTCATAATATAAAGTTGCTCTTCCCATTCATGTGTGGTGTTGTTATCATGTGCTTGTTGCTAGGTGCAGTAACATTGGTGTTGTTATCATGTGCTTGTTGCTAGGTGCAGTAACATCAATTGGTGTTGTTATCATGTGCTTGTTGCTAGGTGCAGTAACATTGGTGTTGTTATCATGTGCTTGTTGCTAGGTGCAGTAACATTGGTGTTGTTATCATGTGCTTGTTGCTAGGTGCAGTAACATTGGTGTTGTTATCATGTGCTTGTTGCTAGGTGCAGTAACATTGGTGTTGTTATCATGTGCTTGTTGCTAGGTGCAGTAACATCAATTGGTGTTGTTATCATGTGCTTGTTGCTAGGTGCAGTAACACTGGTGTTGTTATCATGTGCTTGTTGCTAGGTGCAGTAACATTGGTGTTGTTATCATGTGCTTGTTGCTAGGTGCAGTAACATTGGTGTTGTTATCATGTGCTTGTTGCTAGGTGCAGTAACATTGGTGTTGTTATCATGTGCTTGTTGCTAGGTGCAGTAACATTGGTGTTGTTATCATGTGCTTGTTGCTAGGTGCAGTAACATTGGTGTTGTTATCATGTGCTTGTTGCTAGGTGCAGTAACATTGGTGTTGTTATCATGTGCTTGTTGCTAGGTGCAGTTATCATGTGCTTGTTGCTAGGTGCAGTAGCATTGGTGTTGTTATCATGTGCTTGTTGCTAGGTGCAGTAACATTGGTGTTGTTATCATGTGCTTGTTGCTAGGTGCAGTAACATCAATTGGTGTTGTTATCATGTGCTTGTTGCTAGGTGCAGTAACATTGGTGTTGTTATCATGTGCTTGTTGCTAGGTACAGTAACATCAATTGGTGTTGTTATCATGTGCTTGTTGCTAGGTGCAGTAACACTGGTGTTGTTATCATGTGCTTGTTGCTAGGTGCAGTAACATTGGTGTTGTTATCATGTGCTTGTTGCTAGGTGCAGTAACATTGGTGTTGTTATCATGTGCTTGTTGCTAGGTGCAGTAACATTGGTGTTGTTATCATGTGCTTGTTGCTAGGTGCAGTAACATTGGTGTTGTTATCATGTGCTTGTTGCTAGGTGCAGTAACATTGGTGTTGTTATCATGTGCTTGTTGCTAGGTGCAGTAGCATTGTTATCATGTGCTTGTTGCTAGATGCAGTAACATCAATTGGTGTTGTTATCATGTGCTTGTTGCTAGGTGCAGTAACATTGGTATTTGGTACGAGGTCATGCGGGTCATGGTGTTCACAGCTATCTTTACTAACTGCGCCATCCTAGGCTTCTCCTCCGAGCAGCTGATGCAGTGGTTGCCATTTCTCTTCACAGAGGAGGAGGATGCAGGTGGAAGCCACGTCATGGCAATGGGCAGTGGCAGGTGGGCTTTGCATGGAACACTTGATAAATATGTAGGTATGGTTACTCCATACAAGCGTGAAGGGGTGTGAGTGTCGTGTTGTCAGGATACACATGTGTGAAGCAGGGTGTGAGTGTCGTGTTGTCAGGATACACATGTGTGAAGCAGGGTGTGAGTGTCGTGTTGTCAGGATACACGTGTGTAAAGCAGGGTGTGGGTGTCATGTTGTCCCAGGATACACATGTGTGGTGTGGGTGTTGTGTTGTCCCAGGATACACATGTGTGAAGCAGGGTGTGGGTGTTGTGTTGTCCCAGGATACACGTGTGTGAAGCCGGGTGTGGGTGTCGTGTTGTCCCAGGATACACATGTGTGGTGTGGGTGTTGTGTTGTCCCAGGATACACATGTGTGGTGTGGGTGTCGTGTTGTCAGGATACACGTGTGTGAAGCAGGGTGTGGGTATGGTGTTGTCAGGATACACGTGTGTGAAGCAGGGTGTGGGTGTCGTGTTGTCCCAGGATACACATGTGTGGTGTGGGTGTTGTGTTGTCCCAGGATACACGTGTGTGAAGCAGGGTGTGGGTGTCGTGTTGTCCCAGGATACACATGTGTGGGTGTCGTGTAGTCCCAGGATACACATGTGTGAAGCAGGGTGTGGGTGTCGTGTTGTCAGGATCCACGTGTGTGAAGCAGGGTGTGGGTGTCGTGTTGTCCCAGGATACACGTGTGTGAAGCAGGGTGTGGGTGTCGTGTTGTCCCAGGATACACATGTGTGGGTGTCGTGTAGTCCCAGGATACACGTGTGTGAAGCAGGGTGTGGGTGTTGTGTTGTCAGGATACACGTGTGTGAAGCAGGGTGTGGGTGTCGTGTAGTCCCAGGATACACATGTGTGAAGCAGGGTGTGGGTGTCGTGTTGTCAGGATACACATGTGTGAAGCAGGGTGTGGGTGTCGTGTTGTCAGGATACACATGTGTGAATAAGGGTGTGGGTGTCATGTTGTCAGGATACACATGTGTGAAGCAGGGTGTGGGTGTCGTGTTGTCAGGATACACATGTGTGAAGCAGGGTGTGGGTGTCATGTTGTCAGGATACACATGTGTGAAGCAGGGTGTGGGTGTTGTGTTGTCCTAGGATACACGTGTGAAGCAGGGTGTGGGTGTCGTGTTGTCAGGATACACATGTGTGAAGCAGGGTGTGGGTGTCGTGTTGTCAGGATACACATGTGTGAAGCAGGGTGTGGGTGTCATGTTGTCAGGATACACATGTGTGAAGCAGGGTGTGGGTGTCGTGTTGTCAGGATACACATGTGTGAAGCAGGGTGTGGGTGTCATGTTGTCAGGATACACATGTGTGAAGCAGGGTGTGGGTGTTGTGTTGTCCTAGGATACACGTGTGAAGCAGGGTGTGGGTGTCGTGTTGTCAGGATACACATGTGTGAAGCAGGGTGTGGGTGTCGTGTTGTTGGCTATACTTGTGTCAAAAATATTATATGCTTTGAAACAAAATGTATTGCAGTAATTTTTATGAGTTAACAAACTGAAGGGGGGACGACTGCATTTTTTTGCATATTTTTTTTTAACCTGTGGTTACAACTTTAGAGCTCAGTAGATTCTGCAAACTTCATGGTATGGACTTGATATATAGCTCAAAAGATAGGTCTCTCTGTGTGCTCTCTTTTGATACTAAAATATGTTTCATAGGTATAACTATAGGCAAGTTACTAGACCCTAAAGCGGAGGGACCACAAAAACCTGCACCCCAAAACCGCCGTCCAAAACCATTCTGAGTTGCGAAGCGCAAAAAAATTAAAAATGGTACGAGTGGCTAGAGTATGCTCTAGAGCTTCCTCTAGCCACTCGTACCATTTTTAATTTTTTTGCACTTCGCAACTCAGAATGGTTTTGGACGGCGGTTTTGGGGTGCAGGTTTTTGTGGTCCCTCCGCTTTAGGGTCTAGTAACTTGCCTATAGTTATACCTATGAAACATATTTTAGTATCAAAAGAGAGCACACAGAGAGACCTATCTTTTGAGCTATATATCAAGTCCATACCATGAAGTTTGCAGAATCTACTGAGCTCTAAAGTTGTAACCACAGGTTAAAAAAAAATATGCAAAAAAATGCAGTCGTCCCTCCTTAAAAGTCTCAGCCATCATAATAGCTGAATAATCATTTAGCCCTCATAGACGGGTATGAATCCACGTACTTCAGGTATAGTCATGCTGAGTCACACAAATCTATCAGCTACAGTGATGACATGTACTTTGTTGTCACAAGTGATGGCAGTCTCACAGCAGAGGATGGCAGGAGGTTACTCTCACAGCAGAGGATGGCAGGAGGTTACTCTCACAGCAGAGGATGGCAGGAGGTTACTCTCACAGCAGAGGATGGCAGGAGGTTACTCTCACAGCAGAGGATGGCAGGAAGTTACTCTCACAGCAGAGGATGGCAGGAGGTTACTCTCACAGCAGAGGATGGCAGGAGGTTACTCTCACAGCAGAGGATGGCAGGAGGTTACTCTCACAGCAGAGGATGGCAGGAGGTTACTCTCACAGCAGAGGATGGCAGGAGGTTACTCTCACAGCAGAGGATGACAGGAGGTTACTCTCACAGCAGAGGATGACAGGAAGTTACTCTCACAGCAGAGGATGGCAGGAAGTTACTCTCACAGCAGAGGATGGCAGGAGGTTACTCTCACAGCAGAGGATGACAGGAAGTTACTCTCACAGCAGAGGATGGCAGGAGGTTACTCTCACAGCAGAGGATGGCAGGAGGTTACTCTCACAGCAGAGGATGGCAGGAAGTTACTCTCACTGCAGAGGATGGCAGGAGGTTACTCTCACAGCAGAGGATGGCAGGAAGGATGGCAGGGGAAGTTAGCCTCACAGCAGAGATGGCAGGAGGTTACTCTCACAGCAGAGGATGGCAGGAGGTTACTCTCACAGCAGAGGATGGCAGGAGGTTACTCTCATCACCGGACACATACTGTCCACATGCTTTTCTAAACAAGTAGTGTTGGAGTAACAATTTGTGTCAAACAAAACTTGACCTGCCACTTTTGAGCTGAAGTTTGAAGGCAGCGATCGCAATGCAGTCCCAGGCCAAGCAGGTCATCAAGTTATACCATGCTACTGTGAACACACCTGCAGGCCTACACAATGCAACATCACACAAGAATGCTCATTGAGGCCTGGTGTACATGTACCCCTCTGTACCCCCATATCCTGTGGTAGAGATTTCCCCCTCCAACTGGAACTTCCCAGCTCAGTCTCAATTGGTTACAGGAACCATCGCTCCAGCTGGTGTCCTTGGGATGCAAATACAATGAGTTGCTGTTTGGTAGAAGAGTCAGCTCCTTTGAGGTAAGAAAAACAACTACACACGTACAATCAGCTCAGGGGTGAAGGATTCAGCGTGATTTCTTCTCAGGGGTGAAGGATTCTGCGTGATTCCTCTCAGGGGTGAAGGATTCAGCGTGATTCCTTCTCAGGGGTGAAGGATTCTGCGTGATTCCTCTCAGGGGTGAAGGATTCAGCGTGATTCCTTCTCAGGGGTGAAGGATTCAGCGTGATTCCTCTCAGGGGTGAAGGATTCAGCGTGATTCCTTCTGTGAAGGATTCAGCGTGATTCCTTCTCAGGGGTGAAGGATTCAGCGTGATTCCTTCTCAGGGGTGAAGAATTCAGTGCGATTCCTCCTCAGGGGTGAAGGATTCAGCATGATTCCTCACAGGGGTGAAGGATTCAGCGTGATTCCTTCTCAGGGGTGAAGGATTCAGCGTGATTCCTTCTCAGGGGTGAAGATTCAGCGTGATTCCTTCTCAGGGGTGAAGGATTCAGCGTGATTCCTCTCAGGGGTGAAGGATTCAGCGTGAATCCTTCTCAGGGGTGAAGGATTCAGCGTGATTCCTCTCAGGGGTGAAGGATTCAGCGTGATTCCTTCTCAGGGGTGAAGGATTCAGCGTGATTCCTTCTCAGGGGTGAAGATTCAGCGTGATTCCTTCTCAGGGGTGAAGGATTCAGTGTGATTCCTCTCAGGTGTGAAGGATTCAGCGTGATTCCTTCTCAGGGGTGAAGGATTCAGCGTGATTCCTTCTCAGGGGTGAAGGATTCAGCGTGATTCCTCTCAGGGGTGAAGGATTCAGCGTGATTCCTTCTCAGGGGTGAAGGATTCAGCGTGATTCCTCTCAGGGGTGAAGGATTCAGCGTGATTCCTTCTCAGGGGTGAAGGATTCAGCGTGATTCCTTCTCAGGGGTGAAGGATTCAGCGTGATTCCTCTCAGGGGTGAAGGATTCAGCGTGATTCCTTCTCAGGGGTGAAGGATTCAGCGTGATTCCTTCTCAGGGGTGAAGGATTCAGCGTGGTTCCTTCTCAGGGGTGAAGGATTCAGCGTGATTCCTCTCAGGGGTGAAGGATTCAGCGTGATTCCTCTCAGGGGTGAAGGATTCAGTGTGATTCCTTCTCAGGGGTGAAGGATTCAGCGTGATTCCTCTCAGGGGTGAAGGATTCAGCGTGATTCCTTCTCAGGGGTGAAGGATTCAGTGTGATTCCTTCTCAGGGGTGAATAATTCAGCGTGATTCCTTCTCAGGGGTGAAGGATTCAGCGTGATTCCTTCTCAGGGGTGAAGATTCAGCGTGATTCCTTCTCAGGGGTGAAGATTCAGCGTGATTCCTTCTCAGGGGTGAAGGATTCAGAGTTATTCTTGGTATGTGCCTATGCAGCTTTCCTCAGCAGCCGAACAGCAGATCAGCCTGGGAGAGAGCTTTGAAGATGTCGGGTGCAAACTTCAGCCATTTAAAATGTTGTCATACAACCCTCAAACTGGAACCTACTTGACAGCAAACAATCTAGCAATAGCAACCACCTTTCCCCTCAAATAATAAATAATTACTGTAGCAACCTAGTTTATCTTAGATAATCTGCACCACACCAAACCTCGCCAACAATGTGGTGTCTATTATAGTGTCTAGTCGAGCATGCGAGGTATAGACGCCGCAAGTGCTGAGGCAAGTGCTGAGCTGTGTACAAGCTCTACGACGAGAGACAATCCGTATCTCACCCTAACTATAAGCCTAGTAAATGAATTTATCACACCACGAAGTGAAACAAAAACACATGATTAACCTCTACAAATAATTATGCTGGGCATGGCAAACTGGTGTGACAAAGTGACACCTAATGTTTACATGGCAACCAGACGACTTGCGCAGGAGTAGTACCTCACTAACCAGATGTGTATGCACACGGGGGCAGGGTACACGGGGGGCAGGGAACGGATATATCTGCCCCTTATTAGCCAATGAAATTGTGAGAAACAACTTGAAGGTGCGATAGATATCTAAAAGGCTGCAGCCGCTTTGAGAAGCTTCTTGAGGAGGTGCAGCTTTTTAGTAAGAGGGTGAAATAAATCCTAGGGCGTTAGAAATACATGTACATGATCATGTGCATCTGAAGTTCCAGGTACACATGTGCTGAGTGCTCCAGATCATCAGGATCACTGATCAGAGTGCTCCAGATCATCAGGACCACTGATCAGAATGCTCCAGTTCATCAGGACCACTGATCAGAGGCTCCAGATCATCAGGACCACTGATCAGAGTGCTCCAGATCAACAGGATCACTGATCAGAGTGCTCCAGATCATCAGGACCACTGATCAGAATGCTCCAGTTCATCAGGACCACTGATCAGAGGCTCCAGATCATCAGGACCACTGATCAGAGTGCTCCAGATCAACAGGATCACTGATCAGAGTGCTCCAGATCATCAGGATCACTGATCAGAGGCTCCAGATCATCAGGATCACTGATCAGAGGCTCCAGATCATCAGGATCACTGATCAGAAGCTCCAGATCATCAGGATCACTGATCAGTGGCTCCAGATCATCAGGATCACTGATCAGAGGGCTCCAGATCATCAGGATCACTGATCAGAGTGCTCCAGATCATCAGGACCACTGATCAGAGTGCTCCAGATCATCAGGATCACTGATCAGAGGCTCCAGATCATCAGGACCACTGATCAGAGTGCTCCAGATCATCAGGATCACTGATCAGAGGCTCCAGATCATCAGGATCACTGATCAGAGGCTCCAGATCATCAGGATCACTGATCAGAAGCTCCAGATCATCAGGATCACTGATCAGTGGCTCCAGATCATCAGGACCACTGATCAGAGTGCTCCAGATCATCAGGATCACTGATCAGAGGCTCCAGATCATCAGGATCACTGATCAGAGGCTCCAGATCATCAGGATCACTGATCAGAGTGCTCCAGATCATCAGGACCACTGATCAGAGTGCTCCAGATCAACAGGACCACTGATCAGAGTGCTCCAGATCAACAGGATCACTGATCAGAGTGCTCCAGATCATCAGGATCACTGATCAGAGTGCTCCAGATCATCAGGATCACTGATCAGAGGCTCCAGATCATCAGGACCACTGATCAGAGTGCTCCAGATCATCAGGACCACTGATCAGAGTGCTCCAGATCATCAGGATCACTGATCAGAGGCTCCAGATCATCAGGACCACTGATCAGAGTGCTCCAGATCATCAGGATCACTGATCAGAGGCTCCAGATCATCAGGATCACTGATCAGAGTGCTCTAGATCATCAGGATCACTGATCAGAAGCTCCAGATCATCAGGATCACTGACTCCAGATCATCAGGATCACTGATCAGAGTGCTCCAGATCATCAGGATCACTGATCAGAGGCTCCAGATCATCAGGATCACTGATCAGAGGCTCCAGATCATCAGGATCACTGATCAGAAGCTCCAGATCATCAGGATCACTGATCAGTGGCTCCAGATCATCAGGATCACTGATCAGAGTGCTCCAGATCATCAGGACCACTGATCAGAGTGCTCCAGATCATCAGGACCACTGATCAGAGTGCTCCAGATCATCAGGACCACTGATCAGAGTGCTCCAGATCAACAGGATCACTGATCAGAGTGCTCCAGATCATCAGGACCACTGATCAGAGTGCTCCAGATCATCAAGATCACTGATCAGAGGCTCCAGATCATCAGGATCACTGATCAGAGGCTCCAGATCATCAGGATCACTGATCAGTGGCTCCAGATCATCAGGATCACTGATCAGAGTGCTCCAGATCATCAGGATCACTGATCAGAGTGCTCCAGATCATCAGGATCACTGATCAGAGTGCTCCAGATCAACAGGATCACTGATCAGAGGCTCCAGATCATCAGGACCACTGATCAGAGTGCTCCAGATCAACAGGATCACTGATCAGAGGCTCCAGATCATCAGGACCACTGATCAGAGGCTCCAGATCCATCAGCACTGATCAATGTGCTGATCATAAACTTCACAAGTATTGTCCCCAAGAGATAACACTCCAACAGAAACCTCGGAGCAAGTACCTTAGAAGCAGGTTGTTAAGCCGGGCACTTCTTGTGCCAGCCAACAGGAAAAGGGGCTTAACATTAAGCAGGATCTCAACAAGCACTGCCTATGTGTGCAGATGTGATCAATTTCTTACAGGTAAGGATTGTCCAGTGTATGTACCGGACTAGCTCGAAGGAATGTCGGACAGTCCGTTGCTGCACAGAGCCTGGAGAGTGTGCAAACGTGGACATCCATACAAAAAAATTGTCTCGTCACCTGAAATGGAAGAAACACTGACTTTTGAGCAGGTGGGAGGAGAAAGTTGCGATCTACGCGTAATAACTAGAGGCTAGTCGAGTAGGAGCTCAACAAAGATACACTAGGTGGTTGTTAGATAAGCTTAACAGCTTTTGCTGTATCATTAAACCATCCAGCACCCAACTGGTTTAAGTACTATCAATGCACTATATAATCTCTAATGAACTCTTAAGTTGACATAATAACACACTATATATGTAAGGGCTAACTGCAGCCTCCTGTTGTTGTCCTCTCTAGGTATGTAGTGGGCATCGTGTTTGGCTTTGAGCATGCTCTCCTGGTGCTGGCCCTTCTGCTACAGTATGCCATCCACCCCGTGCCCAAGTGGGTGAGGAACTCGATAGCTCACAGGGACTATCTGATGAGAAAAAGGAATATGTCATCAGCAGCTTCTGCGCATGAACACACTCCACACCTGCTCCAGCATCCAGACAAGAAGGAAAAGACCAATTAAAACGTAGGAATTGAAATTCTGTTGTGTGTCCAAATACATAGTACCACCAGCTAGCGACAAATTTGTTTTTGCAACCCTGTATTTGTGTTTCCAAATTAGATTACATTACTGACAAATACTATATCTTTGGGGAGGGGATTTAGAAAATTGGTCTCTCATGTGTTCATAAACTTTACCTATTCAATCCCAACCCCTGGCCACTCCCACACACACACACACACACACAAAATAATTCCTTTGATAAGGGGTATATAGAGGACATTTTGTAAAAGTCTCTCGCAGTGAGAAGCCTCAACAGAATGCCTTGCATGACATAAGTTAAATAGATTTGCTTGCACAACTGAAGAATGAGTTCGGCTTCTTGACTCCATTTATATGTAAAATTTCAACATACGGCCATTTCTACTAATATGGATTTCCACAGAACTTATCCCTCGTTAACAAAACAATAAATGAAGGGATTTGGTTTGTCCCTCTATTTGGGTGGGGATCGGAAAGAAGAACCCCAAATTGCTATCTGGTGCTTTGCAAGAAAATAAGAAAAAATCCATTTCGACCCTCAAAAAGTGTTTCAAAACCGGTTATAACTAGATCAGAGGTCGAGTACATGTAATCCCTTGCAAAACTAGAACTCTTTAATCTATCAACAATAACAACAAATATGTTAATGAGCTATACTCGAGGACCGCCTGTGGCACTTTAAAGTGTGAATTCCAAAAGTTGGCTCCCGTTAGCTCTTCATGTAAATATATAATTATATATATAGTCCATAAAGTCAATACTATACACATAAGGACATCTCAATGGATGGACTAGATGCTATTTGGCGTAGCTCGCAGTTTTTGTGTTCTCTTTTGGAGTCAAGTCACGTCGAATTTGATGTCACACCTGCCCAATTGTTGGACAATTAGCTCGCTTTTGTTCATCCCTACGGACCTCGCTGGCTTGCTGCAGGTACAAATGTGGACTTGTCGTGTACTATGGACAAGATGACCAGACAGTGTGGTGTTAATTGCGTCTCCCTCCTGTGTTCACCCTGCAGGCATTATTTAACAGACATGTAGTTAATTATTATTAGCCTCCCTCTCATGTTTTTGCACTCGGCCCTCAAATTCACTTGAAATATTAATTGATCCAACACAGCAGAGGTGTGGGCCATTATGCCTTAGATCTTGCCCCACTTGTGATATCAAGTGCAGACAGTCTGTTAGCTACCTATAATATTATCATGACAGTGGATCTGACCGCAATTAAATGTTCAAACTTAGCCACTATGGTCCCCCCCCCCCCCCCCCCCCCCTGAGGTTCCTGTTTGGTCAATGATCATAACTCTTTGAGACGCAAATTGTAATTCTGATAGTCTGTAATCCGAGCTACTTGCAGCCTTCCAACGATCAAGAGGACTTCTCACAGCCAACAAGTCTAAACCATAATTTTTTTAAATCTTATATCTACAACTTCACAGCATATGCCTACTATATAGACTGTATGGACTGTATGGACACGGCATGGAATTGTGGGACGTACAGATTCACGATTCCGAAAAATATTAATTTTGTTATACGAGCAGTTTACGTGTATGTCGTATAAGTCACCCGTATCGCACAAAAGTTTTGACAAGTTTTGACCGAATAGCTTTCTCTATAATTAATTTAGGGGACCAAATTTTTGTCATAGACATGTGGGGGCACAGAGTGTCTTCGAAAAAGAGAAGATAATTTTTTGTGAGGGTTTTAATGCTCTATTTGGAGCATGTAGGAATATATTATGCTTATTCTCACCAGAGTCTGCATGTTTCAGATTTGGTGTGGTGTGCCAGTGCTCTCTGTTTTGAGTCCGTTTGTGTCGATTATGTGCAGGAAGAAGACGAGGTGATGGTGAGTTCGAACTTGGCTGCTTGTAGCCCTGCGGTTTTCACAAGAGATAGCATGTTTGAGGGGAGGGGAGCGTTCTAGAAGTGAGGGTGCCGCCGGCCATGCATTATTACAAGGTCCTCCATTCCATAGATGAAGCACTTCAACTGAACCCTAGAAGTGCCTTGTAGTCGGAGTGACTGCGAGCCACCGAGAGAGCATCCTCATAGCATATGATCTTGGGATTATGTCACCATGACATCATCAATACTAATCTTGGGATTATGTCACCATGACATCATCAATACTAATCTTGGGATTATGTCACCATGACATCATCAATACTAATCTTGGGATTATGTCACCATGACATCACCAATACTACACAGATCACGACTGGATTGCGGCTTCAGCTAAGGTTAGGGCCAGGGCGGTAGAAATTTACTAATAGAAAGTGCACATGATAATTAAAAATAAACATTCCTGATACTCCATTATTGCCCCTAACACCACTTAGCAGCCATTGCAATTACCAATTAAGAAATCGGGTTCCCGGGATTGGGGCAAGCTCCAGCTCAAGTCAGCTATTTTGTCTGCCATGAGACTTCCCTGGGAGGGGGCAAGGTGTGGCCATGGCAGGCTGACATTCCACTGTTTGAGCAGAGGAATTCCAGGTGTTGATCTTAATTGGCCACTGCATCGGACTAGTACAAATACAATCTTGTGAAATTTCTTCACTTCCGCCCTCCAGCAGGCCAAAACTGAAAATCTAGTTTGCTGTCGATGGTTCCACCATCTTGAACTGAACTAAATATGGTTCATGCCTGTGCCGAGCCTGCACAAGAAACAGCTTCAGCAGACATCATTTATTGAGGCCTCTTTGTCCACACCTGCACAGCTGTTAACTTGGTCACAACTATCCAGGGTGGATTTAGAAATGTTCTTCGAGGGAGGGGAGACGAGGTTGCAAGGTGGGGAAGGGTGCACACTGTGTGTAATTTGCATAGTAATTAGGCCTTTTTTTGACAGCAGACTGAGATGGTTAGTAAACGTAAGGTTGCCACAAGGACTACGATAATTTAAAATAAGCTAGAGCTCTTCCCACTCCCACCCATCCAGCATGCATTAGTAGGCAGCATGCATTAGTAGGCAGCATGCATTAGTAGGCAGCATGCATTAGTAGGAAGCATGCATTAGTAGGCAGCATGCATTAGTAGGCAGCATGCATTAGTAGGAAGCATGCATTAGTAGGCAGCATGCATTAGTAGGAAGCATGCATTAGTAGGAAGCATGCATTAGTAGGCAGCATGCATTAGTAGGCAGCATGCATTAGTAGGATCCATGCATTAGTAGGCAGCATGCATTAGTAGGCAGCATGCATTAGTAGGATCCATGCATTAGTAGGAAGCATGCATTAGTAGGCAGCATGCATTAGTAGGATCCATGCATTAGTAGGAAGCATGCATTAGTAGGCAGCATGCATTAGTAGGAAGCATGCATTAGTAGGAAGCATGCATTAGTAGGAAGCATGCATTAGTAGGAAGCATGCATTAGTAGGATCCATGCATTAGTAGGAAGCATGCATTGGTAGGCAGCATGCATTAGTAGGCAGCATGCATTAGTAGGCAGCATGCATTAGTAGGAAGCATGCATTAGTAGGCAGCATGCATTAGTAGGAAGCATGCATTAGTAGGAAGCATGCATTAGTAGGAAGCATGCATTAGTAGGAAGCATGCATTAGTAGGAAGCATGCATTAGTAGGAAGCATGCATTAGTAGGCAGCATGCATTAGTAGGAAGCATGCATTAGTAGGAAGCATGCATTAGTAGGAAGCATGCATTAGTAGGATCCATGCATTAGTAGGAAGCATGCATTGGTAGGCAGCATGCATTAGTAGGCAGCATGCATTAGTAGGAAGCATGCATTAGTAGGCAGCATGCATTAGTAGGAAGCATGCATTAGTAGGAAGCATGCATTAGTAGGAAGCATGCATTAGTAGGAAGCATGCATTAGTAGGAAGCATGCATTAGTAGGCAGCATGCATTAGTAGGAAGCATGCATTAGTAGGAAGCATGCATTAGTAGGAAGCATGCATTAGTAGGAAGCATGCATTAGTAGGAAGCATGCATTAGTAGGCAGCATGCATTAGTAGGAAGCATGCATTAGTAGGAAGCATGCATTAGTAGGAAGCATGCATTAGTAGGAAGCATGCATTGGTAGGAAGCATGCATTAGTAGGAAGCATGCATTGGTAGGAAGCATGCATTAGTAGGCAGCATGCATTAGTAGGCAGCATGCATTAGTAGGCAGCATGCATTAGTAGGATCCATGCATTAGTAGGCAGCATGCATTAGTAGGATCCATGCATTAGTAGGCAGCATGCATTAGTAGGAAGCATGCATTAGTAGGAAGCATGCATTAGTAGGAAGCATGCATTAGTAGGCAGCATGCATTAGTAGGATCCATGCATTAGTAGGAAGCATGCATTAGTAGGATCCATGCATTGGTAGGAAGCATGCATTAGTAGGAAGCATGCATTAGTAGGAAGCATGCATTAGTAGGAAGCATGCATTAGTAGGAAGCATGCATTAGTAGGAAGCATGCATTGGTAGGAAGCATGCATTGGTAGGAAGCATGCATTAGTAGGAAGCATGCATTAGTAGGAAGCATGCATTAGTAGGCAGCATGCATTAGTAGGAAGCATGCATTAGTAGGATCCATGCATTAGTAGGCAGCATGCATTAGTAGGCAGCATGCATTAGTAGGCAGCATGCATTAGTAGGCAGCATGCATTAGTAGGCAGCATGCATTAGTAGGCAGCATGCATTAGTAGGCAGCATGCATTAGTAGGCAGCATGCATTAGTAGGCAGCATGCATTAGTAGGCAGCATGCATTAGTAGGAAGCATGCATTAGTAGGAAGCATGCATTAGTAGGCAGCATGCATTAGTAGGATCCATGCATTAGTAGGAAGCATGCATTAGTAGGCAGCATGCATTAGTAGGCAGCATGCATTAGTAGGAAGCATGCATTAGTAGGCAGCATGCATTAGTAGGAAGCATGCATTAGTAGGCAGCATGCATTAGTAGGAAGCATGCATTAGTAGGCAGCATGCATTAGTAGGAAGCATGCATTAGTAGGCAGCATGCATTAGTAGGAAGCATGCATTAGTAGGCAGCATGCATTAGTAGGCAGCATGCATTAGTAGGCAGCATGCATTAGTAGGAAGCATGCATTAGTAGGAAGCATGCATTAGTAGGCAGCATGCATTAGTAGGATCCATGCATTAGTAGGCAGCATGCATTAGTAGGATCCATGCATTAGTAGGAAGCATGCATTAGTAGGCAGCATGCATTAGTAGGAAGCATGCATTAGTAGGCAGCATGCATTAGTAGGAAGCATGCATTAGTAGGCAGCATGCATTAGTAGGCAGCATGCATTAGTAGGCAGCATGCATTAGTAGGAAGCATGCATTAGTAGGAAGCATGCATTAGTAGGCAGCATGCATTAGTAGGATCCATGCATTAGTAGGAAGCATGCATTAGTAGGATCACTGCATTAGTAGGAAGCATGCATTAGTAGGAAGCATGCATTAGTAGGATCACTACATTAGTAGGAAGCATGCATTAGTAGGATCACTGCATTAGTAGGAAGCATGCATTAGTAGGCAGCATGCATTAGTAGGAAGCATGCATTAGTAGGAAGCATGCATTAGTAGGAAGCATGCATTAGTAGGCAGCATGCATTAGTAGGATCCATGCATTAGTAGGAAGCATGCATTAGTAGGAAGCATGCATTGGTAGGCAGCATGCATTAGTAGGAAGCATGCATTAGTAGGCAGCATGCATTAGTAGGCAGCATGCATTAGTAGGAAGCATGCATTAGTAGGAAGCATGCATTAGTAGGCAGCATGCATTAGTAGGATCCATGCATTAGTAGGAAGCATGCATTAGTAGGAAGCATGCATTAGTAGGATCACTGCATTAGTAGGATCCATGCATTAGTAGGAAGCATGCATTAGTAGGAAGCATGCATTAGTAGGAAGCATGCATTAGTAGGATCCATGCATTAGTAGGAAGCATGCATTAGTAGGATCACTGCATTAGTAGGAAGCATGCATTAGTAGGATCCATGCATTAGTAGGAAGCATGCATTAGTAGGATCACTGCATTAGTAGGAAGCATGCATTAGTAGGATCCATGCATTAGTAGGAAGCATGCATTAGTAGGAAGCATGCATTAGTAGAAAGCATGCATTAGTAGGAAGCATGCATTAGTAGGATCCATGCTTAGTAGGAAGCATGCATTAGTAGGATCCATGCATTAGTAGGAAGCATGCATTAGTAGGATCACTGCATTAGTAGGATCACTGCATTAGTAGGAAGCATGCATTAGTAGGATCACTGCATTAGTAGGATCACTGCATTAGTAGGAAGCATGCATTAGTAGGATCACTGCATTAGTAGGAAGCATGCATTAGTAGGATCCATGCATTAGTAGGAAGCATGCATTAGTAGGATCCATGCATTAGTAGGAAGCATGCATTAGTAGGATCACTGCATTAGTAGGAAGCATGCATTAGTAGGAAGCATGCATTAGTAGGAAGCATGCATTAGTAGGATCACTGCATTAGTAGGATCCATGCATTAGTAGGAAGCATGCATTAGTAGGAAGCATGCATTAGGATCACTGCATTAGTAGGAAGCATGCATTAGTAGGATCACTGCATTAGTAGGAAGCATGCATTAGTAGGAAGCATGCATTAGGAAGCATGCATTAGTAGGATCACTGCATTAGTAGGAAGCATGCATTAGTAGGATCCATGCATTAGTAAGAAGCATGCATTAGTAGGATCACTGCATTAGTAGGATCCATGCATTAGTAGGAAGCATGCATTAGTGGGATCACTGCATTAGTAGCATTAGTAGGATCCATGCATTAGTAGGATCACACACCAAAAAATTGGTACATTATAATTCTGGAAGAGGGTAGGGTAGCAAAAAAAAAGGTATTTTTTAAATAAAAAAAATAAAGTGGACCACTTCCAAGGAGCTCCAAAGTTTGACCACACCCACTATCCCCAGTTATTAACAAAAGAACAAAACCACGAGTTATTCTGTTGAAATTGAAGCATGAATGCATGAATGTATTGTTTGTATTACATATATAGGTTAACTACATATATAGGTTAACTCAATAGCATGTGCTCAGCATAAATAATAACCAGATATATAACAAGAGACAGGAAACTTGACGTTCTGATCCAACGCATATTCTTAGTGGATGTAATAGTTCGTACAACTCATTCGGTCTTGTCTTTTCCCTTTGTGGCCAGGTTGACAGCTTGGTTCAATGCCTTCTTGGCACATGCTTCATAGATGGGCTGCAATGCCTGTCCACACAGCACAGAGGGGAGGAGAACGGAGCAAATGAAACATGAAAAATATAATATATAATAAAACAACAACAACAAAAGGCATCGCACAGTTCCAACTAACAATGACCTGTGACCTTAAGGATGCTATATATGTTCATCTAGAGATGTGTGACTGTATTTCTTTACCGGGGGGGGAAGAGGAAATAATTCCCCCCTCCCGAGGAAAAGGTTGGCATAAAAAAGTTGAATTGCCTTACAGTTCCCTTGACAACCTTGGGAAAAGGGAACTTCTCTCATTGGCATTTGTGTTCTTAGTTGTGTGAAGTACTAATTCTATTTTGATGCCTATCGTAAAATAACTAAATCGGCACTCTCCAAATGTTTAGGCTTCAAAAGACATTCACTCAATTCCAAAATACCAAGCACAATTGAACTCTGAACCCTTCTCCGTGTGACTCACATAAAGAATTATTATATATGCTGTGTGTCACATGTGTGTGTGTGTGTGTGTGTGTGTGGAAGTCTAGAAGGAGATTGATATAAGTGCTTCTACCATATTGAGTATCTACTCCATAAGCTGCAGTTTGCAGGTCGTATAAAAATCACTCCATTGAAATCTGTCTTGTGCCATGTCTACATCCACAAAGCACCTTCTTCCTCAAGAGCTAAGCTACTCAGAGAGGTTGCCAGTGAGCATAAGTGCCCGTGCAATGAAGAGCTTCCAGTGAGCATATTAGTGCCTGTGCAGCTTTCATCAGTAAAAGAGCTTCCAGTGTCAGTAGAAGAGCTTCCAGTGAGCATAAGTGCCCATGCAATTCATCAGTAAAAGAGCTTCCAGTGTCAGTAGAAGAGCTTCCAGTGAGCATAAGTGTCTGTTCAGCCTTCATCAGTAAAAGAGCTTCTAGTGTCAGTAGAAGAGCTTCCAGTGAGCATAAGTGTCTGTGCAGCCTTCATCAGTAAAAGAGCTTCTAGTGTCAGTAGAAGAGCTTCCAGTGAGCATAAGTGTCTGTGCAGCCTTCATCAATAGATGAGCTTCCAGCTCCAGAAACACTGAGGCCTGGAAGAGGCGATCAATGTCACAGTTGCGATCATCAGCCAACTTTTCCCATCTTTTTTCTTGGCTTGCTCACCCTGCCAAACTGCAAGTAAGTTGTTGTTTGAGTGAAAAAGTCCCTTTGTTCAATGTGTAATGTTTTAGTTTTGGTGTGAACAATGTCAAGTTTGCGCCTCTAGGCACTCATGGAGATCAATTGGTTAAATTCTGTAAACGGGTCCAAATTTGCACCTTTACGCACTTACCGAGGTCAATTAGTTAACCCACAAAAATTTCCAATTATATGTCCCTTACTCAATAGAGATCTACTCACGTAATGGCCTGGGTTGGACGTTTCATAACTTCCTACAGCTCTGGGTGCTCCCTTTGGCATCGCAATGGATGTAACCACAGAAGTTAATTAACTGCCAGACAAAGTCACTGGAGAGACAATACACTCCAAGCTGCTGATGAAAGCCTTGGAAGCTTCAGTTGTCATAGCAACTCGGATCTAGAGATCTAGCACGATGACATGGTCCTGCAAAGCCGAAGACAACCCTTGAGTTATTAAAGTCGCTGCGCTTCTATCAGTAGGATCCTTTTGGTTGTGGTGTGGGTCAGTCAAACTATGCAATTCCTAGAACAACTGAGGGAGTGGCTGCTATAGAAGACCAGGGAGAAAAGGCAGAACTCATCCCTCTAAACCACACTGTCAGATATAACACAGGCTAGAACCTAGAACTCATCCCTCTAAACCACACTGTCAGATATAACACAGGCTAGAACTCATCCCTCTAAACCACACTGTCAGATATAACACAGGCTAGAACTCATCCCTCTAAACCACACTGTCAGATATAACATATAACACAGGCTAGAACTCATCCCTCTAAACCACACTGTCAGATATAACACAGGCTAGAACTCATCCCTCTAAACCACACTGTCAGATATAACACAGGCTAGAACTCATCCCTCTAAACCACACTGTCAGATATAAAGGCTAGAACTCATCCTTCTAAACCACACTGTCAGATATAACACAGGCTAGAACTCATCCTTCTAAACCACATTGTCAGATATAACACAGGCTAGAACTCATCCTTCTAAACCACATGGTCAGATATGACAGGCTAGAACTCCCTCTATTGGTTTGACCACTTTTTTTTTAATGGCAAAGGGGCAATCTCTCAGCTAAAACTCACATTGGTGGCTGCCTAAATGGTGGATTAGCTCCAAAATGGCTGCCTAAATGGGCCCAAAATGGCTGCCTAAATGGTGGATTATCTCCAAAATGGCTGCAAAATGGCTGCCTAAATGGTGGATTATCTCCAAAATGGCTGCAAAATGGCTGCCTAAATGGTGGATTAGCTCCAAAATGGCTGCCTAAATGGTAGATTAGCTCCAAAATGGCTGCCTAAATGGTGAATTGGCTCCAAAATGGCCTCCTAAATGGTAGATTAGCTGAAAAGCTTATAAAAAATATTAAAAAAATTTAAAAAAACTCCCAGCATGCCTTGAACCCTTTGCTATCTTGAACCCTTTGCTACCTTTGAACCCTTTGCTACCTTGAACCCTGCTAAGATTTAAACCATAAAAAGTGTGAAACATCAACAAGAAAGGAAGCAAGGGACTACAACCATACAGATGACCCTTTACCAGTTATATACACCCATATTGTATTTGTATGAGGATTGGTGCATATCATTTGAATGATCAAGGGCCATTAAGTGGCTGTGGTTTGCATGGGTAAACTCTGTTTCGTTTGACCAGTCAATCTAATAGAGCTGATTTTTGTTGTTGCTGTTTACTATATACTATATACTCTACTACAAGAATTTGTCTAATAGAATTAAGATCCTAGACCTTTGTCTGTAGTAGTAAAACATTGACTAATTCCAAAGCAGAGCACACACACCAAAAGAGAGAGGGAGGGATGGATGGAGAGGGAAGAGGGGGGATGGGTGGAGAGGGAGGAGAAGGGGGTAGAGGGGAGGAGCAAGGAGGAGGGAGAGAAAGAGGGATGGATGGAGAGGGGGAAGGAGGGAGGGAAGAGAGGAGGATGGGTGGAGATGGAGCAAGAGAAGGGAGGGACGAGTGAGAGGAGATGGAATGAGAGAGGGAGAGAGGTAACCATGGATATCAAGTATGTGCAACAGAGCTTGGATGTCGATGCAATTGACTTTGGGTGCATAATTATTAAAAAAATAAAAAATTAAAAAATGTTTTAAAATTTGTCTCGGAGTCTGTCAGGTTGTCACTGGAATTAGACTGCTCAAGCTAAGAAAATCATTCCAAGGGGCAGTACCAACGCCACGCAGGAACTTCAAATCTTACTAATGCACCAGGAGGGGGGCAGGATTCACAGTAGTTCAACCACACAATGCAACGAATCATATTTGTGTATGTGTGAGCACAAGTAAGGTAGTGTGCTCTAATTATGACACTACACCTACTTCAGGTATACAGTTTCTGGTAGTGCTTGAGCCTGCACAAATAGAGTCAAGTTTAGCAAGACCACAAATTGTATTATACTACATACACAGCAGTGGAGTCCAACTAGTTACCAAAGCCCCTTACCACTGAGTCCCTTACCACTGAGTCCCCTTACCACTGAGTCCCTTACCACTGAGTCCCTTACCACTGAGTCCCCTTACCACTGAGTCCCTTACCTGAGTCCCCTTACCACTGAGCCCCTTACCACTGAGCCCCTTACCACTGAGTCCCTTACCACTGAGTCCCCTTACCACTGAGTCCCTTACCACTGAGTCCCCTTACCACTGAGCCCCCTACCACTGAGCCCCCTTACCACTGAGTCCCCTTACCACTGAACCCCTTACCTGAGTCCCTTACCACTGAGTCCCCTTACCACTGAGCCCCTTACCACTGAGTCCCCTTACCACTGAGCCCCCTTACCACTGAGCCCCTTACCACTGAGTCCCTTACCACTGAGTCCCCTTACCACTGAGTCCCCTTACCACTGAGTCCCCTTACCACTGAGCCCCTACCACTGAGCCCATTACCACTGAGTCCCTTACCACTGAGTCCCCTTACCACTGAGTCCCCTTACCACTGAGTCCCTTACCACTGAGTCCCCTTACCACTGAGTCCCCTTACCACTGAGTCCCCTTACCACTGAGTCCCCTTACCACTGAGTCCCCTTACCACTGAGCCCCCTTACCACTGAGTCCCCTTACCACTGAGTCCCCTTACCACTGAGTCCCCTTACCACTGAGTCCCTTACCACTGAGTCCCCTTACCACTGAGTCCCTTACCACTTACCACTGAGTCCCTTACCACTGAGTCCCCTTACCACTGAGCCCCCTTACCACTGAGTCCCCTTACCACTGAGTCCCCTTACCCCTTACCACTGAGCCCCTTACCACCGAGTCACTTACCACTGAGTCCCTTACCACTGAGTCCCTTACCACTGAGTCCCCTTACCACTGAGCCCCCTTACCACTGAGTCCCTTACCACTGAGCCACTGAGTCCACCTACCAATGAGTCCCTTACCACTGAGTCCCCCTACCACTGAGTCCCTTACCACTGAGCCCCTTACCACTGAGTCCCCTTACCACTGAGTCCCTTACCACTGTGCCCCTTACCACTGAGTCCCTTACCACTGAGCCCCTTACCACTGAGCCACTAATAATGTGCTCCCTGAGAGAGGGAAGAAGAAACACAAAAAAGTGTGAGTTTAAAAAGGTCAAATGATGCAAGGACACACCCACTTCAGCTTGTGAGCTCCGGTTGGTACTTCTGGAGTTAGCTATTTTAAAATACAACTGATGAGTGCTAGCACACTCGCTCATCTTGAGTGAGGACCATAGAAGCAAACAATATGACCACACTATTCTTCATCCTGCAGTGGCTTATGGCATCAGTGTAGGCACAGACAATCACACACTGGCAAGAGCCATGGTGGCACCCAAGAAGTTGCCATTTCCATTTTGTGTTACATCATTGTACATGAAACATGAAAGAATATACTCTCAATGAACTCTCGGCTGACATAATAACATGACATTATTCCTGGCGCATCTCGTCGAAACATTGAAAGAGTATAATTTCAAGTTGATTATTGAGGTTATTGTTACAGGTATTTATGTACTCTCGATGAACTCTCAGTTGACATAATAGACATAATAACATTAAAATCACCTTCTCAATAATCAACTTCAAATTTTATTCACTCGACGTTTCGACTAGATGCTCTAGCCTTCATAATTTTTGTGCATAAGAATAAATAATGCTTTAAAATAATAATAACAATAACTTTAACAATAACTTTAAAATAATAAATAATAACTACATTTGATTAAAAGAAAGGAAACGAGTCTGTATTCATGTCGACCAAAACCAGTTAGATGACCCTTTACCACTTAAATCATACATGATATAAATGGTAAAGGGTCAGCCAACTGGTTGTATCTACACGGGTACAATCTTGCTTCCTTTCTTTTTCGACCATGAAGGTGTGAAGGTGCTGTTTTAAAAATAAAGATATTTTTGTTTCTTGTTTTTCGAGTCCTTTGTTTGTGTTATTGTTTCTGGTTGAGCGGAGGCTCCGCCTAGTCAACAACGCAACCCATGAACACAAAGTTGAGCACAAACCAGATTTTGCTACTGTTGTTGACTATCCATGTAGAGTCAGCTATAGCCTCCTTCAAGTCGCTATGGTGAGCCACAGCCTCCTTTGGACTTGGTAAAGGTAGACCAGGAGTGAGAACTCCACAAACCAGCACGACTGAGCTCAGGTCATTTGTTCAGCTTCATTAATGAAATTACTCACCAGCTGATCCTTACCAAATGCAACAGAGAGACAGAGTAGAAGTGGACATGCACTGGAATATTTGGAGTCTTTTGGTACTAAAGTTATTATGAATAGATCTGTTGTGCACAAGTTACGTGAGTGTGAAGACAGAGATACACATGAACACAGCTTCTTGAAGATGAATTTTGAGGCTCTTTTACTTTTTTACAATTTCGATGATTTTATTTGGTCTGCCAGTTTACTACCTTAGCGAAGGACAAGGCACGCTGGAAGTGTTCCTGGAGTTACTAGTGGCCAAAGCCACCATTAGGCAGCTAGGAAGCTGCCGATGTAAGTTTTTTTCGAGGAGGGGGTTATTTAAAAATAGAGGTCAACCAATATTGGGAGTGATACTACCTACTTCATCTCAAACATCTAAACATTGCTGCTCAACTTTCCTGCCAAGTCCATTGAGATGTATTAGGTCTTCATATCATGAATAATTATCCTCTCCCCTGGCATTTCGTCATGGCCTGTGTCGATGTTGATTCCTTGCCTGTTCACTTCTCAGGGCCTTCACCTCTCGCCTGTTGTGCTGTTGAGGACTTCCTGCTCTTAATTTATTCTCTCTATGGAAATATGGACGGTGCTATGTGTTGTCTTTCTTTTGTTCCCTTTAGTTGGAGCTCTCTTCTCCATCCACTTCTTGTTCTCTGCAGGGCCATGCAAAATAATGTGTGGCTCCCACAACTCCGAGCTTCTCAGCGGCCACCACACGAGATAATGTGTCCTCTGAACTTCTCAGCAGCTACAGTGTACCATGCGAGATAATGTGTGGCTCCTACAGCTCAGAGCTTCTCAGCGGCCACCACACGAGATAATGTGTCTATAGCTCTGAACTTCTCAGCAGCTACAGTGTACCATGCGAGATAATGTGTGGCTCCTACAGCTCCGAGCTTCTCAGCGGCCACCACACGAGATAATGTGTCTATAGCTCTGAACTTCTCAGCAGCTACAGTGTACCATGCGAGATAATGTGTGGCTCCTACAGCTCCGAGCTTCTCAGCGGCCACCACACGAGATAATGTGTCTATAGCTCTGAACTTCTCAGCAGCTACAGTGTACCATGCGAGATAATGTGTGGCTCCTACAGCTCCGAGCTTCTCAGCGGCCACCACACGAGATAATGTGTCTATAGCTCTGAACTTCTCAGCAGCTACAGTGTACCATGCGAGATAATGTGTGGCTCCTACAGCTCCGAGCTTCTCAGCGGCCACCACACGAGATAATGTGTCTATAGCTCTGAACTTCTCAGCAGCTACAGTGTACCATGCGAGATAATGTGTGGCTCCTACAGCTCCGAGCTTCTCAGCGGCCACCACACGAGATAATGTGTCTATAGCTCTGAACTTCTCAGCAGCTACAGTGTACCATGCGAGATAATGTGTGGCTCCTACAGCTCCGAGCTTCTCAGCAGCTAGTGCATTGTGTGAACTACATACTGGCACATGGGGAGTGGTTCATGATGCACCAGATTGTGGGGGAGAATGTTTTGACCTCCCCCCCCTCCTCCCTCCTCCCCTTGTTTGCACATGCATAACAACCAATGATATAGAGATATGAAGACGCTTCCAACACCAAGCCTTGGGCACTTTGGTGCCATGACAACTAGACGATAAAAGTGTTGAACATATGAACTGCCATCCATCCTTGTTTATAACAGGAGACCAGCTAGAAAAACCCAATGACTTAGAGTGGGAAAGTATTAAGAAAACAACAACAACCCAACAACAACAACCCAATAACAACAACCCAATAATAACCCAATAATAACAACCCAATAAAAAATAAAAAACCCAATAATAACCCAATAATAACAACAACAACCCAATAATAACAACAACCCAATAATAACAACAACCCAATAACAACAACAAGAATGTCATAAAATGTTACTTGAGGGAGCATGTATGAACACAAATAGAAGTGAAGAACTTCATTTCGCTGCCTACGTATTTTATACAGACATCATAGCACCCACCGACACCCAGACACATACGTACCTGGTCCCAGATAGTGGTTGTGATGTTGTCGATCATCTGGCCGACCTCTCTGAACTCTCCGCTATAACGGATGTACATCCACAGGAACAAGAGGAGGAGTGGCACGTAGAGCCCAAATATTGCAGTCTGGGAGAGGGACTCCACGCCAACCGTATTCATGATACTGGACACCAAGTACGACAGTATCATTACAATACCGAGCACCCCAGGTGTGCGATACGCATTCAGAATGTGCTTGCTCTCATTGCGCTTCACAAAGGACTCGTACGACTCTTGGACTTTTTTCTCCAGATCTTCACAGTACTTCTGGCTGATCTTGTCCCCTCCCATCTTTGGGGTGTTATTGAAGTGATTGATACTGGCGGCCATTAATGAGGTGTGCAACTCTTGTAGCTTCTCTGGTGAGAGGTAAGGAGTGTCTGCGCCACATACCTACGTAGGAATAACATTACGCATGTTACCATGGCTACCAGGACAACGACAGCAATGCCGATACAAGAGTGGTGTCATGATGGAATAATTATGGTTGGAGGAGTTATGGCAAGCGTGTTCAGTCTACTACAAGAAGAACTGCAACAAAATTCTTAATGTAAAAAACACACCCTCTCCTCCCTCCCTCCCCCCCCTCCTCCCTCCCCCCACTCCCCCCCCCCAAACAACAACAACAACCACGAGACCCTCTCAAGTTTGCCTCTATTTTAAATGGGCCACCAAGGAGCATGCTGGTGAGGGTGGAGTGCAGCTTTCTGTTGGTGCAAATGGAGGCCAATAGTGATCTAACAGCAGCTGCAAGTAACCTCAGTAGTTTGTGGCAAATCTAGTGAGGAGCCGAGTAAGAAACCCTGCGACTGTCGGTACAGAGTGGCAGAATTGGCAGAGCCAGGGGGAAAAAGTCACTTGCTATTTGTTAATCCTTTTCAAGTTCTAAATATAGGTACAGTATGGTGGTACAGTATACAATGGTTCCATTAACCCATTCATCACCAACTTTATTTCTGGTTTCCAGCTATGACTTGTTTTCTTTCAAGCACGAACTTTTCAAACGTCATTAGAAGGCCACTGCACCCACTGCATGAAGCTGCACAAGTATCAGCTCCAGTGAGGACAGCCAACAAAGGCTATGCAACACTTCATCGCGCTATGTCTTCAACAAAACTTGCAGCAGAGAAATCCATCCAGGGGTGCCTCCTTACTTAAAAGAACTAAGAGAACCGGAACAATCCCAGGTAAGCACGGGTGCCTGTAGAGATCCAGAGCAATCCCAGGTAAGCACGGAGGCCTGTAGAGATCCAGAGCAATCCCAGGTAAGCACGGAGGCCTGTAGAGATTCAGAGCAATCCCAGGTAAGCACGGGTGCCTGTAGAGATCCAGAGCAATCCCAGGTAAGCACGGAGGCCTGTAGAGATCCAGAGCAATCCCAGGTAAGCACGGAGGCCTGTAGAGATTCAGAGCAATCCCAGGTAAGCACGGGTGCCTGTAGAGATCCAGAGCAATCCCAGGTAAGCACGGAGGCCTGTAGAGATCCAGAGCAATCCCAGGTAAGCACGGGTGCCTGTAGAGATCCAGAGCAATCCCAGGTAAGCACGGGTGCCTGTAGAGATCCAGAGCAATCCCAGGTAAGCACGGGTGCCTGTAGAGATCCAGAGCAATCCCAGGTAAGCACGGAGGCCTGTAGAGATTCAGAGCAATCCCAGGTAAGCACGGAGGCCTGTAGAGATTCAGAGCAATCCCAGGTAAGCACGGAGGCCTGTAGAGATCCAGAGCAATCCCAGGTAAGCACGGAGGCCTGTAGAGATCCAGAGCAATCCCAGGTAAGCACGGAGGCCTGTAGAGATCCAGAGCAATCCCAGGTAAGCACGGGTGCCTGTAGAGATCCAGAGCAATCCCAGGTAAGCACGGAGGCCTGTAGAGATCCAGAGCAATCCCAGGTAAGCACGGAGGCCTGTAGAGATTCAGAGCAATCCCAGGTAAGCACGGGTGCCTGTAGAGATTCAGAGCAATCCCAGGTAAGCACGGAGGCCTGTAGAGATTCAGAGCAATCCCAGGTAAGCACGGAGGCCTGTAGAGATTCAGAGCAATCCCAGGTAAGCACGGAGGCCTGTAGAGATTCAGAGCAATCCCAGGTAAGCACGGAGGCCTGTAGAGATCCAGAGCAATCCCAGGTAAGCACGGAGGCCTGTAGAGATCCAGAGCAATCCCAGGTAAGCACAGAGGCCTGTAGAGATTCAGAGCAATCCCAGGTAAGCACGGAGGCCTGTAGAGATTCAGAGCAATCCCAGGTAAGCACGGGTGTCTGTAGAGATCCAGAGCAATCCCAAGTAAGCACGGAGGCCTGTAGAGATCCAGAGCAATCCCAGGTAAGCACGGAGGCCTATGCTCTCTTCAGCAGAGAGCTTCCAGAAACAGCAGTCCAGGCCTGGAAGGGACTGTTCATCGCAGCAGTTGTGATTAGAGTTTAATTTTTGCTCACTCAGAAGTAAGCTTTGACTATTTTATATATAATGATATAGCAGTCTACTGGGCATGTGCAAGTAAAAATCTCACGTTTAGCGCGAATAGTTCATTTTGTTCTTGTGAACGATGTTCGAATATGTGCCTGTGGGCAGTTATGGCAGTCCATCAGATTAATGATGGACTGCCACACATGTCCAGCACTGCCTCAATCCTGTACCTAGGACATCCACCTGACTCCACACATGTCCAGTGCTGCCTCAATCCTGTACCTAGGACATCCACCTGACTCCACACATGTCCAGCACTGCCTCAATCCTGTACCTAGGACATCCACCTGACTCCACACATGTCCAGCAATCCTGTACCTAGGACATCCACCTGACTCCACACGTGTCCAGCACTGCCTCAATCCTGTACCTAGGACATCCACCTGACTCCACACATGTCCAGCACTGCCTCAATCCTGTACCTAGGACATCCACCTGACTCCACACATGTCCAGCACTGCCTCAATCCTGTACCTAGGACATCTACCTGACTCCACACATGTCCAGCACTGCCTCAATCCTGTACCTAGGACATCCACCTGACTCCACACATGTCCAGTATACTGCCTCAATCCTGTACCTAGGACATCCACCTGACTCCACACATGTCCAGCACTGCCTCAATCCTGTACCTAGGACATCCACCTGACTCCACACATGTCCAGCACTGCCTCAATCCTGTACCTAGGACATCCACCTGACTCCACACATGTCCAGCACTGCCTCAATCCTGTACCTAGGACATCCACCTGACTCCACACATGTCCAGCACTGCCTCAATCTTTCCTAGGTCATCCCAATCCTGGGACATCTGGGACCATCCTGGGATATCCTCAGTGAGGGTGAGCCCAGAATCAGGAGGGCTACAGGTATTCTGGAATCGATGCTGTATATTCAGTCACCCTCACTAGAGACCCCTGGGATAGTGCCAAGTATCCCAGGATACAAATACTCCAGTATTCATGCAGTGTAGTCATTTGCCCCCACCCTGGGATAATCTCAGGTATCCCAGAATACAAGTACTCCAGTATCCATGCAGCATAGTCACTCACCTTCACTACGGACATCCCGGGATAGTCCCAAGCATCCTGGGAATCTAGTGTAGTGCAGATTACTTGCATTACCAAATTACTCGCAGACAAATGTGTAATTAAATTGAGAAACCTTTTTTTTTGGTCACAAATCTAGCCTGCTGTTAGTGCCAACACCCAGTCAGTCCTTTCCTTTCCTGACCCTAGCCATGAGGTGACTGCTGCTTGGAGGTGCCAGTGCTTCATGGAAAGCCAAGCTACTGGATGACTAGCCTCCATTTTGTGGGGAACAGCTTGTATGCACTAGGCTCCAATGTGAGAGTGCCCAAGGCCTTATTAAGGCCTTATCCAGTGCCTAGGAAGTCTACAATTTAGTACGTTTATTATTATTATAATAATTATTATTATCTATATAACAATACGCTTGTCTGTGTGAGTGTGTCATGTGTCACACTACTGAGCATGTGCAGTGCAACGCATATGAACCGTCATTAACCTGAGAAATGCTGCATGTGAGATAGAGCTACTGCAGCAGAGAGAGAAGGCGGAGAAGGGCTGATTTATGTACGAGAAAGTATCAAAATATTTAATAGGGAAGAGGAAAGAGAATTACCACCCGACGAAAGAAAGGTTTGGAGAGATCAGAACAGAGAAAGGCAGAGACTAGTTATTATCATTATCGTAATATTAATATTATTATTATATTGTTAATGTTGTTGTTATTATTGTTATTATTACTATTATTACTATTACTATTATTATTATATTATTATTACAGTGCAACCTCACTAGTCTGAATAAGCATGTGCCTAGGGGTGTTCGGATTGGTGAATTTGTTCTGATTACCCAAACTGTATCATTTGTACTGCAGTTGTAATAATTTATATAAGTACTACATGTGTACATGTAACTACTACAGTGTATTACAATAAACTAAACAGAGAAATAGTCTGTTATCTCCTTCTGAGTAATGGTTGCCAGTGTGTGTATTCAGTTCTCTGCAGCAGCTATTGTGAAGAGCAAGGCTAGGAGAAGGGCACTGAGGGTGGTGCTACGCCAGCTTGTTTGGGCAGTGCAGTAGCCAAGAAGCAGGCTGCAGTTCAGCAGCTGAGCCAAATCCAGTGAAGGAAAGGAGCTTGGGTCATTCCATATGAACTCAACCAGAGGTCCCCAGGTGACCACCTCAGATTTGGCTCATAATATTTCTGTGGTAACCTCTATATGAATAAAGAACACATGCAAAATTTTAGGCTTCAACTCGGAAGTGTTGCCGAGATATAGCTCTCCAAAAATTGGAGGCCACGCCCACTTTTGAGTCCCGGCCGTTCATTTATAGAAGTTTTGGGAGGCCGATATCTTGGAAATGATTCAGGGTTTGGGACTGAAAATTGCTACCCAGGGTAATTTGGACCCAGTCTTTCATAATCTGTCATCAGAATCAGTCTATCCCTTCTCATTTCAGAGTTATTGAATGATTCGGGTAAAAAAAAAGGGGCGTTATTTTTCCAATTTTTGGCAGTCAAGTTCACCATGTGGGCAGATGAAACCTTTTCCACATAATTGTCCCTATCTTTTCTTTGTTTCTTCAAAGTTTCAACTATGATTCTCATCTCCTTCACTGTTAATTATTTTTTTGTAAAATACTGACATATTCCCATCCAGATCAATCACTATGAGGTTTTGCTATCATTGTTTTTCCTTACATAAGGATCATTTGATCATAAACAGACTAAATAACTGTCTTGTCTTGGTAATAGGCTGCAACAGATCGACACATACTCACACCTTCTCAAATGTTTGACTGGGCATGTAAGAACATTCTAGGAGTGAAGTTTTTCTATGTATCAGTCACTGATGTGGTCAACAATGAAAGCAGCTTTGCCTTGGCAGCACGGTTTGACAAAGCAGTGAAACTAACTGGCACAAGATCCCACCATTGCTTCATTCCGATTTCCGAAACTGACCTGAGAATGAAGAGGATTTCAGCGGATGATCATTACCACACCATTGTTGGTAAACAGCAAGCAGCAGTTGAGCTGGACTGTGCTGAGCTACAGCCTGGAAAGTATGTCTCTTGCATTTATGATACAGAGTGGTACATAGGCTGTATAGTAGATCGTTCTGATATAATAGTGATGTGTTCATCAATTTCATGCAGAAGAACAACAACACAGGACTTCTCTCATGGCCTGCTTCTATTCGTAAGAATGCCTGCTGGGTGCCATTCCAGAACATAATATGCTTTGTTTCTGCACCCGAACCTCAAGGACAGAGTGCAAGGTTTTATAAGATTTCACCTCAAGACACTGCCCTTGTTCAGAAGAAGTTGCCATCATTTGTATGAACCTTACCCTGAACTTATGAACAATCATTTATTGTACAATTGTACAATTAAACGTCTATTTTAACACTGTGACAACTTTTGATAGCAGAACATAAAGGATATATGGGGTGTCTTTAGAAAAATAATTAACCGTGAAGGAGGTGAGAATCAAAGTTGAAACTTTGAAGAAATAAAGAAAAGATAGGTACAATTATGTGGAAAAAGTTTCATTACCATAGGTAACTGCCCACATGGTGAACTTGCCAGCCAAAAATTGGAAAAATAACGTCCCCTTTTTTGGCCTGAATCCTTCAATAACTCTGAAATCAGATGATATAGACTAATTTTGATGGCAGATTCTGAAAGACTGGGTCCAAATTACCCTGGGTAGCAATTTTCAGTCCCAAACCCTGAATCATTTCCAAGATATCGGCCTCCCAAAACTTCTATAAATGAACGGCCGAGACTCAAAAGTGGACGTGGCCACCAATTTTTGGAGAGCTATATCTCGGCAACACTGAGAAGGAGTTGAAGCCTAAAATTTTGCATGTGTTCGTTATTCATATAGAGGTTACCACAGAAATATTTTGAGCCAAATCTGAGCATATGACCTGGGAAAATTTCTTGATTTTGGTTGAATTCATATGGAATGACCCGCTTGCTTGCAAAGGGGGCTATGCTTTGCTATGCCACCTTGTGTCTACAGGCAGCACCCAAAAAGTAGATTGCAAACAACTGAGCACTGAGTGAAGGGAGGAAGCTTGCCCAGCCAAATGCTGGTTGCCTAGTTACCTACGATATATTTTGTCTCTATAATTCCCAGGCACAGGCTATGTCGAGAATGTCTTCAGTGAATATTGATGAAGGTCTCCAAGATTAGCGATCTGTCCTGCTTAGCTTCACCCTCTCCACCTTCATGTGTATTCCCACAGAGTTTAATTTTTTTGGTGCCAGTAGAGTACGTGCACATGTAGTGCCTGAGGCATTTCCAGACTGGACACATGCACTATATGAACTAGATAACAAGCATGACATCACTGGGCCACGTTGATCTCTCTCCCCAGCCTTCGCAGGCGACATCTTATCAGCTTTCCTGATGCCTGTGATATGTAGCAGGCGCATAGAAAGGCAAGCAGAGTGCACATCTTATCAGCTTTCCTGATGCCTGTGATATGTAGCAGGCGCATAGAAAGGCAAGCAGAGTGCAGAGTGGATGCACTCTATCTCCTAGTGCTTCCAGTATCGGTAAAGTTTGCTGGCTGGAGGCAGCACAAAAATAAATTAACTGATTTTGACAGGAGGAAGGACACAGCTACAGAGAGAGGTAGATAACTGGCCCTCTCCTTCTTCATAAGCAGGGCTCCTTTCCCTCACTGGATTTGGCTCAGCTGCTAAACAAAGCCTAGATGGCACCGACTCCCGCGCTTTCCTCCTTCTAGCTAGCTCAAAACAGCAATTTTAAAGTGACTGCTGCGGAGAGAGAGAACTTCATCAATTTCCTCCTACTTTTCTCTGAAACGTTGTCGACACTCTTCTTCTTCAGCTGGTCTCCTTGGGGCACTTGAACAAGCAAACTCATCCTGTGTGTGTACTGCAGCTGGTAACCAGTTCTCTGTGATAGCGTCCTTTGACACTCAGATCGAGTTAACTCTAGGCGCTTCTAAATTTGAGTCTATGCCACTAGTAAGTATCCCACCATAAACGGGGGTAATGAAAAGGGCCCTTTCTGTGGTCTACTCTCCTTCCAGATCCCAAATTGAACTCTCAACTCCCCCCCCCCCCCCCCCCCAAGCACATGTAAACCATTTACCCTTTACCCCATTTCAGTTGGAGTTCTTATGCAAACACTCGCACCCAATCACACATTACATTAGTGTGTCAATAATTTAGCAATGAGAGTAATTCAACATGACACGACAGCAGGATGTCCGTCTTCCATGATATAACCACAACTACCCCAAACAAAGAGGAATGGCCTCGCTTTTGCCATGTACCATCAACTGTAACCACAGCATCAATCACATTATCCAATTGTTTTCCCTCTAGGGAGGGTTGTGGCAGTATTGGACAGCCCTCTCTGCCTAGGAAAGGCTGTGGCAGTATTGGACAGCCTTCTCTGCCTAGGAATGGTTGTGGCAGTATACTGGACAGCCCTCTCTGCCTAGGAAAGGCTGTGGCAGTATTGGACAGCCCTCTCTGCCTAGGAAAGGTTGTGGCAGTATTGGACAGCTCTCTCTGCATAGGAAAGGTTGTGGCAGTATTGGACAGCCCTCTCTGCCTAGGAAAGGTTGTGGCAGTATTGGACAGTCCTCTCTGCCTAGGAATGGTTGTGGCAGTACTGGACAGCCCTCTCTGACTAGGAAAGGCAGGGGTGTATTTAGGGGGGGGCGGGGGGGGGCATTCGCCCCCCCTTGTATCATTCTCGCCCCCCCCCTTGAAATTAGAGATATTTTTTTAAATAATGTCAAGAAAGGTGTAATACAAGAAAGGTGTAATAAGCTTATGATATCAGGTTCAAATGATAGGAATATCAAACTGAGGTTCTTCTTGGTTTTCTCTGCCATACGTCCACAATCTCTTCAAGGTCGCTCTCAGAGAGTACTTCTGGTGCCTCTATAGCAATCCTCATAAGGTGAGAAAGGCTGCAGTCACTTAGAGAATTACGCAAACGAGTCTTGATCATCTTCATCTGTGAGAAGCTTCTCTCCACAGAAGCAGTAGAAACTGGAATCGATAAGCAGATGGAGGCAATCTTGTGCAAATTGGGAAACATGGCCTTGAGCATGTCGTTTGAAACAAGTTCTTTCAGCTGTGATGCAGTAGTATCCCGTGGTTGCTTGACTAACAGCTGGCGGAATGTTTTCCACTCTGTAAGTATTTCAGTGGAAATCATGGCTGTCTTCACTGTTTCTTCTCCATCCAATGTTTCTGCATCTCTATCTTCTCCGTAGTGAGCAATCAGTTTCTCAACAGACGTGTCTCCATAAGTGGGAAAAGATACTGAATCTGGTTTTGGAACTTTCCGTGGATCGAATATAGACAATGCTGATACAACAGCGTTGGATGAAGAAAATCGGCTTGTTATGTTGGCCTTTAAATCAGCAACAAAAGGCTTACCAACAACATTCTGGAACGAAAGTATTTTATCAGCGTCAATAGACACCTTTGTAGATGACTTCAAGTCTTCAACGTTTTCAAGAAGCTCCAACACCCAGTTCGCTCCAGGCAAAACTGCATCATCCAAGGATTTAACAGTAGCATCAACAAGGAATGATATCAACGAGAGGTCAAGCTGCTCTGCCTGAAGTGCTTTGCTGAGCTTGGCTACTTGTGGTAGAGTGAAATCAAGCAAATATATAGCTGCAATCGTAGACAATTTGCAGAGGGCACCATGGATTCCAAGAGCTTCTGGCTCGTGGGACGTCTCGTAGATGTTCCCAATGGTGGATTACAATTGCAGAATAACTTGCTTTGACAGCTTTGACACACCTTTCGTGTGCCAGCCAGCGTGTGTCAGATGGCTTGATCACTTTCATTTCTGGAAGTTCAAGAACGTGCTGTACCTCCTTCAGACACTCTGCTCGCTTGGGGGAATTGCGAAAATGCTTCCAAAGAGTAGTCAATGTTCTGTAAACATGAGCAATTCCAGGAGTTTTATTGGCAGCTTGCACACAAGCCAACTGCAGTAAGTGACAGTGGCAGTGTATAAACAGAGCGTGAGGAGTATGTTTCTTGATACGTGCCTGAACCCCGGTCTTTCGTCCAGAAAAAGTTGCAGCTCCATCAAATCCCAATCCAACTATTCTTCCGACTTGTAGACCTTTCTTCTTTAAACAATCGATGAGATTAGAATAGATGGTCTCTGCATCAGCCTTCTTCAATGGAATATCCAGAAAGCACTCTACTGGTACACCATCTTCCTCCCAGCGGCAAAACACAGACAATTCTTCTACGTTGGTGACATCTGTGCACTCATCTGCCATGAGGCTGTACATAGGTGCCTTTTGAAGTCGCTTCAGAATCGACTCCTCCACCCATGTCCCCAATGATTCGATGAATTCAACCACAGCCACTCTTGATGTGTACACAGCATTTCTTGGTGCAGTTTCTAAGAATTGCTTCAAATGTTGGCTGCCACATCGAACCACCACGTCAACCAGCTTCTCAAATTTGGTCGAATGTGCAACTTGTTCTTTCGTAAGAAAATGAGTGAGTAGGATCAGGCACTTCACTGCAGCTCTGTTCTGAGCTCTTTTGCGAGCTAAAACATTCTGGAGTTGCTGTACAACTGTTCCACCTTTGGCTGCTCCTTTAGCTGCAAAAAGAGCTTGAGTTGCATGGATATGGAAGTCACTTCTCGCATGAGCTTTCATTTTTTCAACAGCTTTCTTCCAATTTCTGCAAGGTTGTGTGACCCACACTCCTCCAGTACGCTGCAGACCAGATTGCTTGCAAACCTTGCAAAAGGCACCATCGCTATCCTCGTCATAATAGAGCCAACTGAAATCTTTCTCCCAGCTCTTAGAGTATTTTCTCTTCGTGGATACAGAAGAGCGGTGTTTGTTTTGCTTGCTTTTCTTTGAAGGTGGAGGACTAAGGCTAGGACTAGATGCCTCGACATGCTCAGAGCTATCTGTTCTGCTATCTTCGCTATCGCTGCTATTAGCATGAGAAGAGGCTTGAGAAGTACTTGCAAAGTATGAGCGAATATCCATATTAATATGAAGAGAAATCAGCTAGTAAGGTTTCTTTTATAGAGACTTTAAGACCATGACATAATGGACTGAGTTAAAAATACTGAGAGAGAGTGGGAAAGAAGGAGGGAACTGAAGAAGTGACAAACCTACAAAGGAGAACACGTGGTGGTGTGTGATGACTTTAAGACCATGACATAATGGACTGAGTTAAAAATACTGAGAGAGAGTGGGAAAGAAGGAGGGAACTGAAGAAGTGACAAACCTACAAAGGAGAACACGTGGTGGCGTGTGATGACATCATGTCTAAGATTAGACTTGAAGACCATGACATAATGGACTGAGTTAAAAATACTGAGAGAGAGGGAGTGGGAAAGAAGGAGAAACAAAAGAAGTGACAAACCTACAAAGGAGAGCACGTGGTGGTGTGTGATGTCATCGTGTCATGACACATGCTCTCCTTTTTCCAAGCAGCTACAATATCATGAGAAATATATACAGTCTAGCCATAGTTCGGTATAGCATAATGCCATTGGTAGTCAGTCAAAATAGCTATCCTCAGACATTGTAAAAGCCAAAAAAAATATGGGGGGATCTTCCCCCCAGACCCCCCTTTTACGGCTTATGAACATGTTAAGAAAATATTAACAAAAATTAGGGCACCAAGTGACCAACCATTTCCCCCCCCCCCCCCCCCCCCCCCTAGAGAACTAGAGAAAAATTGTGTATGAAACCTGTTGTCCATGATTTTGTAAGAAAATGCATGGAATGCAACATAATTCGATTTCACAAAAGCCCACCTCCATTATACGAGTAACAAGTGACTATATCTAATCTATATATGCTGATTGCCGTAGCATGCAACTTCAGCAAATATTTAAGATGGAATGTTGTACTAAAGATTTTAGAAAAAGTGCATGCCATCATAAGTAGCAGCTATATATACAGTTAGTACTGCAAAAATACCTGTGGGTAAAACACTTTCGTACTCCACGCGGAAGCCCAGGGTGCACGTCCCCTTTCCACACCATCCAGGCTCTCCGCCCCCCCTTATTTTTCCATATCTCAAGTTCGCCCCCCCTTGGCAAAATTTCTGTATACAACCCTGAAAGGTTGTGGCAGTATTGGACAGCTCTCTCTGCATAGGAAAGGTTGTGGCAGTATTGGACAGCCCTCTCTGCCTAGGAAAGGTTGTGGCAGTACTGGACAGCCCTCTCTGCCTAGGAAAGGTTGTGGCAGTATTGGACAGTCCTCTCTGCCTAGGAATGGTTGTGGCAGTACTGGACAGCCCTCTCTGACTAGGAAAGGCTGTGGCAGTATTGGACAGCCCTCTCTGCCTAGGAAAGGTTGTGGCAGTCCTAGGAAAGGCTGTGGCAGTATTGGACAGCCCTCTCTGCCTAGGAATGGTTGTGGCAGTACTGGACAGCCCTCTCTGCCTAGGAAAGGCTGTGGCAGTACTGGACAGCCCTCTCTCCCTCAGTCAAGCTATTTACTGACTGATGGAACAATAAGCCTACAAGTTTCTATTATAATGTCAATCATACTGCAAGCCCAAGGCCAGGGAAGAGATGGTCCATAATGGCAAATTGTCCATTTTTTGTTTGTTTTCTCAACCTGTCAAACTGGAAGTCAAGTGTTCTGACCATTTTACACGTGTACTGGGCATGTTAAGGTTCATAATTAATACATTATACCAGTCTTTAGCGCACACAGATAGTTTATTTCTGTGAACAATGTTTGAGTTTGCACTTGTTTGCACTTCTGGTAGCCAAATGGTTATCAAGCGTAACCTTTAACGGAGGCAGTGGCATTAGTAATACCACGTGCTAATAATAGCCCACATTTCTCTCACCGCATCCATGTCCTTGGTGTACATGTCGAAGGAGGTGGCCAGGGTGGAGAGGTTGTTGGCCTCAGCCGTAGCTCTCAACATGGACATTGGTGCTGGCAGGTCACTGCTCTGGAAGATAGCCATGTACATCTGCAGTTGTATGAACACAAGGAACTGGTTAATGGCAGACACAAGGGTCACTGATGGCTAGGTTATGGCCGCTCCACACAAGGGTCACTGATGGCTAGGTTACGGCTGCTCCACACAAGGGTCACTGATGGCTAGGTTATGACTGCTCCACACAAGGGTCACTGATGGCTAGGTTATGACTGCTCCACACAAGGGTCACTGACGCTAGGTTATGGCGATGTAGGTGCTGTGTACTCCAACACCCACTGCACAGCTGGAAGTGTTAACAGGTCAAAACATCAAACTTGGCGGTGATGCAAAAATGGTGCGGCCAAATACACCCGTGGCAAGATGAAGCAGAGCTGGGGATAGTTCTCCATGTGTTAGCTATGCGAGACGTTACCATATATAGCACCCTATATGGACCCTCACTGCCTGTGTGAGAGGCCACCATATATAGAAACCTATATGACCCCGACTACCTGTCTAAGAGGCCCCCATATATAGAATCCTTTATGACCCTGACTAGCAGAGGCCACCATACTGTATCCCATATGGACTCCTACTAGCTGTGTGGGAGGCCACCATATACATGTATAACACTATATTGACTCCTACTAGCTGTGTGGGGAGGCCACCATATACAGCATCTTATATGGACTCCTACTAGCTGTGTGGGAGGCCACCATATACATGTATAACACTATATGGACCCCTACTAGCTGTGTGAGAGGCCACCATGAAGATGTCTTATATACTTCAACAAAGACATCAGAGCTGATCTCTGTAACTTGAGCCACCCTCCCAAATGCCCCGGGGGAGAAAGTGGCATGCACTACCTGGTCATCATGCATTTGGTGGGTATTCATTCCATTGAATAATCTGGCAGTAGTGGTCTCTTTGACCACCACAGCATCAACTTCAACTTGTCTGGCCATACAGTACCTACTGTACAGGGCAGGAGTGATTGCTGGTACCTACTGTGTGCAGGGCGGGAGTGATTGCTGGTACCTACTGTGTGGCAGGGCGGGAGTGATTGCTGGTACCTACTATGCAGGGCAGGAGTGATTGTTGGTAACTACTGTGCAGGGCAGGAGTGATTGCTGGTATCTACTGTGCAGGGCAAGAGTGATTGCTGGTACCCACAATGCTCCTGCTCTATAACTAGGTCTTGATGCAACCTCACACAATGCTCCTGCTCTATCACTAGGTCTTGATGCAACCACACACAATGCTCCTGCTCTATCACTAGGTCTTGATGCAACCACACACAATGCTCCTGCTCTATCACTAGGTCTTGATGCAACCTCACACAATGCTCCTGCTCTATCACTAGGTCTTGATGCAACCACACACAATGCTCCTGCTCTATCACTACGTCTTGATGCAACCACACACAATGCTCCTGCTCTATCACTAGGTCTTGATGCAACCACACACAATGCTCCTACTCTATCACTAGGTCTTGATGCAACCCCACACAATGCTCCTGCTCTATCACTAGGTCTTGATGCAACCACACACAATGCTCCTGCTCTATCACTAGGTCTTGATGCAACCCCACACAATGCTCCTGCTCTATCACTAGGTCTTGATGCAACCCCACACAATGCTCCTGCTCTATCACTAGGTCTTGATGCAACCTCACACAATGCTCCTGCTCTATCACTAGGTCTTGATGCAACCCCACACAATGCTCCTGCTCTATCACTAGGTCTTGATGCAACCACACACAATGCTCCTGCTCTATCACTAGGTCTTGATGCAACCTCACACAATGCTCCTGCTCTATCACTAGGTCTTGATGCAACCACACACAATGCTCCTGCTCTATCACTAGGTCTTGATGCAACCACACACAATGCTCCTGCTCTATCACTAGGTCTTGATGCAACCTCACACAATGCTCCTGCTACTATCACTAGGTCTTGATGCAACCCCACACAATGCTCCTGCTCTATCACTAGGTCTTGATGCAACCTCACACAATGCTCCTGCTCTATCACTAGGTCTTGATGCAACCTCACACAATGCTCCTGCTCTATCACTAGGTCTTGATGCAACCCACACAATGCTCCTGCTCTATCACTAGGTCTTGATTGCAACCTCACACAATGCTCCTGCTCTATCACTAGGTCTTGATGCAACCTCACACAATGCTCCTGCTCTATCACTAGGTCTTGATGCAACCCCACACAATGCTCCTTGCTCTATCACTAGGTCTTGAT
>JAQNBH010000015.1:11451035-11691035 GCA_028752905.1 Cladorhizidae sp. MBARI D1340-BT2
GAATACAGGGGGTGAAGAATAGGGAGCAGAGAGAACACTGAATACAGGGGGTGAAGAATAGGGAGCAGAGAGAACACTGAATACAGGGGGTGAAGAATAGAGAGCAGAGAGAACACTGAATACAGGGGGTGAAGAATAGAGAGCAGAGAGAATACTGAATACAGGGGGTGAAGAATAGGGAGCAGAGAGAACACTGAATACAGGGGGTGAAGAATAGAGAGCAGAGAGAACACTGAATACAGGGGGTGAAGAATAGGGAGCAGAGAGAACACTGAATACAGGGGGTGAAGAATAGAGAGCAGAGAGAACACTGAATACAGGGGGTGAAGAATAGAGAGCAGAGAGAACACTGAATACAGGGGGTGAAGAATAGAGAGCAGAGAGAACACTGAATACAGGGGGTGAAGAATAGAGAGCAGAGAGAACACTGAATACAGGGGGTGAAGAATAGAGAGCAGAGAGAACACTGAATACAGGGGGTGAAGAATAGGGAGCAGAGAGAACACTGAATACAGGGGGTGAAGAATAGGGAGCAGAGAGAACACTGAATACAGGGGGTGAAGAATAGAGAGCAGAGAGAACACTGAATACAGGGGGTGAAGAATAGGGAGCAGAGAGAACACTGAATACAGGGGGTGAAGAATAGAGAGCAGAGAGAACACTGAATACAGGGGGTGAAGAATAGGGAGCAGAGAGAACACTGAATACAGGGGGTGAAGAATAGAGAGCAGAGAGAACACTGAATACAGGGGGTGAAGAATAGAGAGCAGAGAGAACACTGAATACAGGGGGTGAAGAATAGAGAGCAGAGAGAACACTGAATACAGGGGGTGAAGAATAGGGAGCAGAGAGAACACTGAATACAGGGGGTGAAGAATAGAGAGCAGAGAGAACACTGAATACAGGGGGTGAAGAATAGAGAGCAGAGAGAACACTGAATACAGGGGGTGAAGAATAGAGAGCAGAGAGAACACACTGAATACAGGGGGTGAAGAATAGAGAGCAGAGAGAACACTGAATACAGGGGGTGAAGAATAGAGAGCAGAGAGAACACTGAATACAGGGGGTGAAGAATAGAGAGCAGAGAGAACACTGAATACAGGGGGTGAAGAATAGAGAGCAGAGAGAACACTGAATACAGGGGGTGAAGAATAGAGAGCAGAGAGAACAATGAATACAGGGGGTGAAGAATAGAGAGCAGAGAGAACACTGAATACAGGGGGTGAAGAATAGAGAGCAGAGAGAACACTGAATACAGGGGGTGAAGAATAGGGAGCAGAGAGAACACTGAATACAGGGGGTGAAGAATAGGGAGCAGAGAGAACACTGAATACAGGGGGTGAAGAATAGGGAGCAGAGAGAACACTGAATACAGGGGGTGAAGAATAGAGAGCAGAGAGAACACTGAATACAGGGGGTGAAGAATAGGGAGCAGAGAGAACACTGAATACAGGGGGTGAAGAATAGAGAGCAGAGAGAACACTGAATACAGGGGGTGAAGAATAGAGAGCAGAGAGAACACTGAATACAGGGGGTGAAGAATAGAGAGCAGAGAGAACACTGAATACAGGGGGTGAAGAATAGAGAGCAGAGAGAACACTGAATATTCAGGGGGTGAAGAATAGGGAGCAGAGAGAACACTGAATACAGGGGGTGAAGAATAGAGAGCAGAGAGAACACTGAATACAGGGGGTGAAGAATAGGAGCAGAGAGAACACTGAATACAGGGGGTGAAGAATAGAGAGCAGAGAGAACACTGAATACAGGGGGTGAAGAATAGGGAGCAGAGAGAACACTGAATACAGGGGGTGAAGAATAGGGAGCAGAGAGAACACTGAATACAGGGGGTGAAGAATAGAGAGCAGAGAGAACACTGAATACAGGGGGTGAAGAATAGAGAGCAGAGAGAATACTGAATACAGGGGGTGAAGAATAGGGAGCAGAGAGAACACTGAATACAGGGGGTGAAGAATAGGGAGCAGAGAGAACACTGAATACAGGGGGTGAAGAATAGAGAGCAGAGAGAACACTGAATACAGGGGGTGAAGAATAGAGAGCAGAGAGAACACTGAATACAGGGGGTGAAGAATAGAGAGCAGAGAGAACACACTGAATACAGGGGTGAAGAATAGAGAGCAGAGAGAACACTGAATACAGGGGGTGAAGAATAGAGAGCAGAGAGAACACTGAATACAGGGGGTGAAGAATAGAGAGCAGAGAGAACACTGAATACAGGGGGTGAAGAATAGAGAGCAGAGAGAACACTGAATACAGGGGGTGAAGAATAGAGAGCAGAGAGAACAATGAATACAGGGGGTGAAGAATAGGGAGCAGAGAGAACACTGAATACAGGGGGTGAAGAATAGAGAGCAGAGAGAACACTGAATACAGGGGGTGAAGAATAGGGAGCAGAGAGAACACTGAATACAGGGGGTGAAGAATAGGGAGCAGAGAGAACACTGAATACAGGGGGTGAAGAATAGGGAGCAGAGAGAACACTGAATACAGGGGGTGAAGAATAGAGAGCAGAGAGAACACTGAATACAGGGGGTGAAGAATAGGGAGCAGAGAGAACACTGAATACAGGGGGTGAAGAATAGAGAGCAGAGAGAACACTGAATACAGGGGGTGAAGAATAGGGAGCAGAGAGAACACTGAATACAGGGGGTGAAGAATAGAGAGCAGAGAGAACACTGAATACAGGGGGTGAAGAATAGAGAGCAGAGAGAACACACTGAATACAGGGGGTGAAGAATAGAGAGCAGAGAGAACACACTGAATACAGGGGGTGAAGAATAGGGAGCAGAGAGAACACTGAATACAGGGGGTGAAGAATAGGGAGCAGAGAGAACACTGAATACAGGGGGTGAAGAATAGAGAGCAGAGAGAACACTGAATACAGGGGGTGAAGAATAGGGAGCAGAGAGAACACTGAATACAGGGGGTGAAGAATAGGGAGCAGAGAGAACACTGAATACAGGGGGTGAAGAATAGGGAGCACAGAGAACACTGAATACAGGGGGTGAAGAATAGGGAGCAGAGAGAACACTGAATACAGGGGGTGAAGAATAGAGAGCAGAGAGAACACTGAATACAGGGGGTGAAGAATAGGGAGCAGAGAGAACACTGAATACAGGGGGTGAAGAATAGGGAGCAGAGAGAACACTGAATACAGGGGGTGAAGAATAGGGAGCAGAGAGAACACTGAATACAGGGGGTGAAGAATAGAGAGCAGAGAGAACACTGAATACAGGGGGTGAAGAATAGAGAGCAGAGAGAACACTGAATACAGGGGTGAAGAATAGAGAGCAGAGAGAACACTGAATACAGGGGGTGAAGAATAGGGAGCAGAGAGAACACTGAATACAGGGGGTGAAGAATAGAGAGCAGAGAGAACACTGAATACAGGGGGTGAAGAATAGAGAGCAGAGAGAACACTGAATACAGGGGGTGAAGAATAGAGAGCAGAGAGAACACTGAATACAGGGGGTGAAGAATAGAGAGCAGAGAGAACACTGAATACAGGGGGTGAAGAATAGAGAGCAGAGAGAACACTGAATACAGGGGGTGAAGAATAGGGAGCAGAGAGAACACTGAATACAGGGGGTGAAGAATAGAGAGCAGAGAGAACACTGAATACAGGGGGTGAAGAATAGGGAGCAGAGAGAACACTGAATACAGGGGGTGAAGAATAGAGAGCAGAGAGAACACTGAATACAGGGGGTGAAGAATAGAGAGCAGAGAGAACACTGAATACAGGGGGTGAAGAATAGGGAGCAGAGAGAACACTGAATACAGGGGGTGAAGAATAGAGAGCAGAGAGAACACTGAATACAGGGGGTGAAGAATAGAGAGCAGAGAGAACACTGAATACAGGGGGTGAAGAATAGAGAGCAGAGAGAACACTGAATACAGGGGGTGAAGAATAGGGAGCAGAGAGAACACTGAATACAGGGGGTGAAGAATAGGGAGCAGAGAGAACACTGAATACAGGGGGTGAAGAATAGAGAGCAGAGAGAACACTGAATACAGGGGGTGAAGAATAGGGAGCAGAGAGAACACTGAATACAGGGGGTGAAGAATAGGGAGCAGAGAGAACACTGAATACAGGGGGTGAAGAATAGAGAGCAGAGAGAACACTGAATACAGGGGGTGAAGAATAGAGAGCAGAGAGAACACTGAATACAGGGGGTGAAGAATAGGGAGCAGAGAGAACACTGAATACAGGGGGTGAAGTATAGGGAGCAGAGAGAACACTGAATACAGGGGGTGAAGAATAGAGAGCAGAGAGAACACTGAATACAGGGGGTGAAGAATAGAGAGCAGAGAGAACACTGAATACAGGGGGTGAAGAATAGAGAGCAGAGAGAACACTGAATACAGGGGGTGAAGAATAGGGAGCAGAGAGAACACTGAATACAGGGGGTGAAGAATAGAGAGCAGAGAGAACACTGAATACAGGGGAATAGGGAGCAGAGAGAACACTGAATACAGGGGGTGAAGAATAGGGAGCAGAGAGAACACTGAATACAGGGGGTGAAGAATAGAGAGCAGAGAGAACACTGAATACAGGGGGTGAAGAATAGGGAGCAGAGAGAACACTGAATACAGGGGGTGAAGAATAGGGAGCAGAGAGAACACTGAATACAGGGGGTGAAGAATAGAGAGCAGAGAGAACACTGAATACAGGGGGTGAAGAATAGGGAGCAGAGAGAACACTGAATACAGGGGGTGAAGAATAGGGAGCAGAGAGAACACTGAATACAGGGGGTGAAGAATAGGGAGCAGAGAGAACACTGAATACAGGGGGTGAAGAATAGGGAGCAGAGAGAACACTGAATACAGGGGGTGAAGAATAGGGAGCAGAGAGAACACTGAATACAGGGGGTGAAGAATAGAGAGCAGAGAGAACACTGAATACAGGGGGTGAAGAATAGAGAGCAGAGAGAACACTGAATACAGGGGGTGAAGAATAGAGAGCAGAGAGAACACTGAATACAGGTGGGAATTATTGATTGCTGGTGAATTCCCCAACTGCATAAAGTTGGCGTTTATTATTATTATTATCCTAGCAGCAACAACAATTGAGAGCTTCGAATTGGGAGTGGCCAGTAAACACCCATCTCTATACACACTATATACACATTATATACACACTATATACACATTATACACACATATCTATACACACATACGCTCCAAGTTTCCCTCTCTATCGGCTCTCACATTATTTCTCATTTTCAGCATCCAGCACTCATCAGCTAAGAGTCCACCTGTGTCCTGGTGATAACTCAGAGGATGACTGTTGCATGCCTTCATCAAGCACTCATCAGCTAAGAGTCCACCTGTGTCCTAGTGATAACTCAGAGGATGACTGCTATATGCCTTCATCCAGCACTCATCAGCTAAGAGTCCACCTGTGTCCTGGTGATAACTCAGAGGATGACTGTTGAATGCCTTCATCCAGCACTCATCAGCTAAGAGTCCACCTGTGTCCTGGTGATAACTCAGAGGATGACTGCTATATGCCTTCATCCAGCACTCATTAGCTAAGAGTCCACCTGTGTCCTGATGATAACTCAGAGGATGACTGTTGCATACTTTCATCCAGCACTCATCAGCTAAGAGTCCACCTGTGTCCTGGTGATAACTCAGAAGACGACTGCTATATGCCTTCATCCAGCACTCATCAGCTAAGAGTCCACCTGTGTCCTGGTGATAACTCAAGAGGATGACTGCTACATGCCTCCTTACTCCAGCACAGCCAGATCCTTTTCCAGCTTCTATACAAAGTGACCAGTACAAGGTCTTGACAGTGCAAGATGCATAGCACCAACCGAAGTTGGCAGTGGAGAACAGTCAGTTCTGCCATCACTGCTTTCAACAAAGTGCTACGAGCTCCAGGCAGAACAGTATGCAGCTAAATCTGAAGGACAATAATACCACTACGCCCTGAACAACCCCGTACCCTGAACAACTCTGCACCCGAACAACAATGTACACCGAACAACTCTGTACCCTGAACAACAATGTACCATCAGTTTCATCTCGCCAGGCATTCTTGAATTTATACATGCATTGTTAGAGTCGACCAATCACAGCAGCTAAAACTGTTTGGTTTGGGATTCATGCCAGTTTAAGCAACTGTAGAGCTAACTGTGGTCCCACTCTGCCTTTAAGGCACTGATGCAATGCTTAGTCTGATGCAATCCCACATCCTTCAACACCCTGGCTCCATGTTTGGACAATATCCACAGCAACAGCTTTGACAGCGAAAATTTACAGGGAGGTTGTCAGCTCTAGATTCACCTTCACACTACTGCTGTACTACCTGGATATTCATAAACCTGTCGTACTCGTACGGGGAATCACAAGAACAACTTTGGAAATGCTTAATCAGTCTGTCACAGGATGTCACACAACCGCTCAGAGCGCCAACAGGAAAGCCAAGAGCTTCCGACCAGGAAATATTATAAAGCCCCCCTTCCCTCCCTTCCTGCGAGTAATAATAATATAATATCTAGTGTGAGACACATAAATGTTTGTGTGTTGTGGTTTTGGAAGGTGTTTATTTCATTTATTACGCGTTTAGGATTATAAAATATTGATAGATCACCACAACTCTATCAAGAAGACCCTTCTATAAATAGTCCCACCATTGTGCTATAGACTCTTCTTTGTTGTTTGTGAACTTATTTAGTACCATAATAATTATAATAAATACCAAATAAGCAAGAAAGGGTTGAGTAAGTATTAGATTCAAAAATACTTCAGGAGAACAATGTTTTTGGTGAGTTATTCCTTGCCTGCCCCCCCCCACTAGATGCTGACTGTATCCCTCAGTATTCTCCTCCTACCAATGCTTGCTGTTCTCTCTTCATACATGTACCTTGCATTTCTGGCAGTGCAGCTCTCAGTTCTTTCCTTCTACTGGTATTGGATGCTCGCTCCTCTTCCCTTGCACTCGCTGAAATTTCTGCTCTGTGAAGTGTTCAACTGTTCTGGGATAGATTCTCTGTTGGTATCAGCTCTCCACTCCCGTTGTCAACCTTTCCCACAGAGTCTCACTTGCTGTATCCCTTCTCTTTCTCCGTCTCTCTTCTGCAGCTCTCCTGCTTTCTGTTACATGCTGTATAGTTGTTGTGCAGCTCGCGGAGTAGCCATTCTTTACTCTCTCCAGGATTCTGCATTGGGGAGCATGCGTATAATCGTGACGCACTCGGTTCTCCAGGATTCCCCGTAGTGAGGACAAAGGATTTTTTTTTTAATCTGCGCATGCGTATAAGTATGATACACTAATGGATGGATAGACATGGCACGCTATTATATAGATAGTAATAATAATGGCACGCTCCAATTCTGCCACCGAAGGAATGACATCTTTACTCCCAGGATCGTTGCTACCCTTTTAAGATACTCGCAGATCACAATGGTGCACCACAATTGACGGGCGCATGTGAAGTTTCGGAAAACTGAGGGGTAACAGATTTTACCACCGTTGAGGGAACACGCCATTTCATACCACCATCGAAGCCCATATTGACGTTAGGCTGTGCAATGAGCTAGTAGGCCCCCTTACAGTGTCACTGACATGTTTCATGCAGTTCAATTGGTCTTCATGCCTAGCCCTCGTTGACCACATCCTTCTCCTGGGTCCCAAGTTAGCAGAGAGTCAGCTCCATGCTACCTGAGGGCACAGGCTCCTCACCTTTGAGTTGTACACAAGGTCAAATTCAAGCCAAGCTGAGAACTGCATAACTGACCCGAGCACATCTCTGCTAAAGAGGTCCAGTAGTTTCTTGAATTACCAAGTTGTTGCTGCAGGAAATTCGCAGGGAGTGGTCGACAATTTCTCTCTGCGTTTCACAGGTAAACTGGACGAAATGCAATATTCAGTTTCAGTGCTAAGAAATGTCCGACTCACTCCATGGTAGCCTGCCTGGTCTTGCTGAGGTTTGTCGCAGACACGAGAATGCATATGCAGCTCACCAATACAGAGATGTCCTCACCAGAACACTCCATAGCTAACCTTCATAAGCGGCTTGAGGTTGTCTTATCAGTGTGTGTGTGAGTGTAAGTGTGTGTGTGTGTAAGTGAGTGTAAGTGCGTGTGTAAAGGCGGGTTCACAATATGACGCTCGCCCATCGTAATGTATCGTCCTATCGTATCGTATCGTATCGTTCTATCGTATCGTATTGTTTCTGGTTCACAATATAACGTTCGATTGGCGAGTTTTGACAAGTTGCTCACGTGATTATTATTATAATTATAATTATAATTATTATTATGATAGTAGTTGTTGACCGATCGCGAAGACGCGTTTCTTCCTCGAGTTCATCTAGTAGCTCTAGCTGTGACAGTTCTTCTTCTTCTTCTAGTAGCGAAGACGATTTGACCATGGTAGCTAAATTGCTAGCTGCGATAGTTCCTCGAGATCTAGTAGCTCTAGCTGTGACAGTTCTTCTTCTTCTTCTAGTAGCCAAGACGATTTGACCATGGTAGCTAAATTGCATCATCCTACGGTAACATCTGATCTTGCTTCCATAACCACTTGAATCCAAGCATTTTCCTTCGGCCTCAACTCCTTGTATATCGCAGAAGAGACCTGCCACAAGCAGGGATATTTGCGCACAGCCTCAATCAATCGTTCATAGTTAAATTCTAGTGAAGGTCAAAGTCTTTCACGTGACCTTCCGCTTGCCAGCATTCTGATTGGTCGGACGCTTGACGCTCGAATAGAACCAGATCCATTCCATCGTATCGTATCGTCCTATCGTATCGTATCGTCATGACGTTGCTGGTTCACAATATGACGATACGTTACGATAGGACGATACGATACGTAACGATGGCTGAGCGTCAAACTGTGAACCAGCCTTAAGTGAGTGAATGTAAGTGTGAGTGTAAGTGTGTGCGTGTGTAAGTGAGTGTGTGCGTGTGTAAGTGAGTGTGCGTGTGTAAGTGAGTGTGAGTGTAAGTGAGTGTAAGTGTAAGTCAGTGTGAGTGTAAGTGTGTGTGCGTGTAAGTGAGTGCGAGTGTGTGTGTGTAAGTGAGTGTGTGCGTGTGTAAGTGAGTGTGTGCGTGTGTAAGTGAGTGCGAGTGTAAGTGAGTGTAAGTGTAAGTCAGTGTGAGTGTAAGTGTGTGTGCGTGTAAGTGAGTGTGAGTGTGTGTGTGTAAGTGAGTGTGTGCGTGTGTAAGTGAGTGTGTGTGTGTGTAAGTGAGTGCGAGTGTAAGTGAGTGTAAGTGTAAGTGAGTGTAAGTGTGTGTGCATGTAAGTGAGTGTGAGTATAAGTGTGTGGAAGTGAGTGCAAGTGTGTGTGTGTAAGTGAGTGAGTGTAAGTGTGTGTGCGTGTAAGTGAGTGTGAGTGTAAGTGTGTGTGCGTGTAAGTGAGTGTGATTGTGAAGTAAGATAGACAGAGAGGAATCTTTTATCAAGACACTCGCAATGTACTGAAGAACATTTGCTGTGTGGCTTCCCTCACACGCCGGCCATATTTAACACGCCTAGATGCCAGTGATTATCGCCATGTTTATTGCACACTTCAATTGCCTGAATCCCTGCCGCCATTCAATTCCACGACACCAGTGTCCTCATTGGTCGTCAATCAGAATATTTGTAACTTGTACCTTCTACCCCCCCCCCCCCCCCCCCCCCACGGGAGTAAACGAAAGAATCTGAGGCAGATTTCATTACAGACGTAAGTAGGTGTAGTAGGTAGGTAGGTCTGGGGGGGTGTCTATGATAGGCAGAGCCGGTCTCTTACTGGGCAACACCTCACAGAGAGGGAGGGATGGGCAAGGTGTGTGTGTGTGTGCATGCATGCTGTGGTGACTGTCATTGTGCACTGTTGGGGTTATGGAGGTGAAGGTGAAAAACTCCCCCCCCCCCCCCCCCCCCCCGAACTATGTGACAAGACAGGCCTTAGATATCTTACGCTCCATCTGGTGACACTGGGCTTCACATCATCACCTTCCCCCCCTCCACTCACCCTCACTACACTAACCCCCCTCCCCCTCCCTTCACAACCCTCAGCTTTCTGCTTAAATTCGTACCTTCATTGGTGTTGTCTTTTCCCATGATGATCGTCATGGATGAGATGATCTGTTGGCTAACTGGAGCACACAGAGAGGTACCATACAGAGAGGTATGCGAGTAGTACCTCAGATGGTTGATCACATCCTAAATAATGAGAGGGGAAAATTTACACACACACACTCTCTCTTGCACACATAAAGAGACTGTTATATTATGGCTGCTTCATTATGAGCAAAACTTGCACACACATAAAGAGCCTGTTATATTATGGCTGCTTCATTATGAGCAAAACTTGCACACACATAAAGAGCCTGTTATATTATGGCTGCTTCATTATGAGCAAAACTTGCACACACATAAAGAGACTGTTATATTATGGCTGCTTCATTATGAGCAAAACTTGCACACACATAAAGAGCCTGTTATATTATGGCTGCTTCATTATGAGCAAAACTTGCACACACATAAAGAGACTGTTATATTATGGCTGCTTCATTATGAGAAAAACTTGCACACACATAAAGAGCCTGTTATATTATGGCTGCTTCATTATGTGCACACACATAAAGAGACTGTTATATTATGGCTGCTTCATTATGAGCACACACATAAAGAGCCTGTTATATTATGGCTGCTTCATTATGAGCAAAACTTGCACACACATAAAGAGCCTGTTATATTATGGCTGCTTCATTATGAGCAAAACTTGCACACACATAAAGAGACTGTTATATTATGGCTGCTTCATTATGAGAAAAACTTGCACACACATAAAGAGCCTGTTATATTATGGCTGCTTCATTATGTGCACACACATAAAGAGACTGTTATATTATGGCTGCTTCATTATGAGCAAAACTCGCACACACATAAAGAACCTGTTATATTATGACTGCTTCATTATGAGCAAAACTTGCACACACATAAAGAACCTGTTATATTATGGCTGCTTCATTATGTGCACACACATAAAGAGACTTGTTATATTATGGCTGCTTCATTATGAGCAAAACTCGCACACACATAAAGAGCCTGTTATATTATGGCTGCTTCATTATGAGCAAAACTTGCACACACATAAAGAGACTGTTATATTATGGCTGCTTCATTATGAGCAAAACTTGCACACACATAAAGAGACTTGTTATATTATGGCTGCTTCATTATGAGCAAAACTTGCACACACATAAAGAGCCTGTTATATTATGGCTGCTTCATTATGAGCAAAACTTGCACACACATAAAGAGACTGTTATATTATGGCTGCTTCATTATGAGCAAAACTTGCACACACATAAAGAGACTGTTATATTATGGCTGCTTCATTATGAGCAAAACTTGCACACACATAAAGAGCCTGTTATATTATGGCTGCTTCATTATGAGCAAAACTTGCACACACATAAAGAGCCTGTTATATTATGGCTGCTTCATTATGATAATGAGCAAAACTTGCACACACATAAAGAGACTGTTATATTATGGCTGCTTCATTATGAGCAAAACTTGCACACACATAAAGAGACTGTTATATTATGGCTGCTTCATTATGAGCAAAACTCGCACACACATAAAGAGCCTGTTATATTATGGCTGCTTCATTATGAGCAAAACTTGCACACACATAAAGAGACTGTTATATTATGGCTGCTTCATTATGAGCAAAACTTGCACACACATAAAGAGACTGTTATATTATGGCTGCTTCATTATGATAATGAGCAAAACTTGCACACACAAAGAGCCTGTTATATTATGGCTGCTTCATTATGAGCAAAACTTGCACACACATAAAGAGACTGTTATTATTATGGCTGCTTTATATAACTCCCTCACACATAAGGAATTTAACACTATGTTGCACTGCAGTAAGTTCAAGTGGGCTGAGGCTTTAATTAACAGTCTAAGCATTCCCAGCCCAGATACAGAGCTGTGAACACAATTAGGAAAATTATGTCCCCATGGCGATTATTTGTTATCTGGATTAGGGTCATTAAGCAAATGAAATGCGAACTCTCTCTCCCCCTCAGTCTAGAATTCCTAATTAGTGTCCTCTGTCAGTTATTGATACTGTCAGTTTGATTTTAGCATTCAGGCACTTTGAAAAACATAACAAGCCTCCTTGCACACCACGTGTGTGTGGGTGTGAGCGACACCTCTGCATACTCTGCATGCATAGTGGTAGGGGTGCTCTGTGCCAGGGCAGCAGGTGTACTTAGTCTAGGAATATTCAGGACTAGGGCAGGGGGCATTCTAGGGCGACAGGGTTAGGAACATCCTGGGACAGTCCCAACTATCCCGGGATCCACGCTAAATAGTGTCATCACGAGATGTCCAAGGAAAGGGTGTGGCAGCCGACCTTCCTTTTTAGCACACACACACACACACCTTGCCATGTGACTAACGTGATTAGCAGCAATGCATTCTCCACACACACCATGTCACGTGACTAACAGCAATGCATTCTCCATACACATACCATGTGACTAACATGATTAGCAGCAATGTATCCTCCACATGCACACCATGTCATGTGACTCACATGCTTAGCAGCAATGCATCCTCCACACACACACCATGTCATGTGACTCACATGATTAGCAGCAATGCATCCTCCACACACACACACCATGTCATGTGACTCACATGATTAGCAGCAATGCATCCTCCACACACACACCATGTCATGTGACTCACATGATTAGCAGCAATGCATCCTCCACACACACACCATGTCATGTGACACATGATTAGCAGCAATGCATCCTCCGCATGCACACACCATGTCATGTGACTCACATGATTAGCAGCAATGCATCCTCCACACACACACCATGTCATGTGACTCACATGCTTAGCAGCAATGCATCCTCCGCATGCACACACCATGTCATGTGACTCACATGATTAGCAGCAATGCATCCTCCACACACACACACACCATGTCATGTGACTCACATGCTTAGCAGCAATGCATCCTCCACATGCACACACCATGTCATGTGCCTCACATGATTAGCAGCAATGCATCCTCCACACACACACCATGTCATGTGACTCACATGATTAGCAGCAATGCATCCTCCACATGCACACCATGTCATGTGACTCACATGATTAGCAGCAATGCATCCTCCACATGCACACACCATGTCATGTGACTCACATGATTAGCAGCAATGCATCCTCCACACACGCCATGTCATGTGACTCACATGATTAGCAGCAATGCATCCTCCACACACACACCATGTCATGTGACTCACATGATTAGCAGCAATGCATCCTCCACATGCACACCATGTCATGTGACTCACATGATTAGCAGCAATGCATCCTCCACACACACACCATGTCATGTGACTCACATGATTAGCAGCAATGCATCCTCCACATGCACACCATGTCATGTGACTCACATGATTAGCAGCAATGCATCCTCCACATGCACACACCATGTCATGTGACTCACATGATTAGCAGCAATGCATCCTCCACACACGCCATGTCATGTGACTCACATGATTAGCAGCAATGCATCCTCCACACACACACCATGTCATGTGACTCACATGATTAGCAGCAATGCATCCTCCACACACACCATGTCATGTGACTCACATGATTAGCAGCAATGCATCCTCCACATGCACACCATGTCATGTGACTCACATGATTAGCAGCAATGCATCCTCCACACACACACCATGTCATGTGACTCACATGATTAGCAGCAATGCATCCTCCACATGCACACCATGTCATGTGACTCACATGATTAGCAGCAATGCATCCTCCACACACACACCATGTCATGTGACTCACATGATTAGCAGCAATGCATCCTCCACACACACCATGTCATGTGACTCACATGATTAGCAGCAATGCATCCTCCACACACACACACCATGTCATGTGACTCACATGATTAGCAGCAATGCATCCTCCACATGCACACCATGTCATGTGACTCACATGATTAGCAGCAATGCATCCTCCACACACACACACCATGTCATGTGACTCACATGATTAGCAGCAATGCATCCTCCACACACACACCATGTCATGTGACTCACATGATTAGCAGCAATGCATCCTCCACATGCACACCATGTCATGTGACTCACATGATTAGCACCAATGCATCCTCCACACACACACCATGTCATGTGACTCACATGATTAGCAGCAATGCATCCTCCACACACACACACCATGTCATGTGACTCACATGATTAGCAGCAATGCATCCTCCACATGCACACCATGTCATGTGACTCACATGATTAGCAGCAATGCATCCTCCACATGCACACACCATGTCATGTGACTCACATGATTAGCAGCAATGCATCCTCCACACACACACCATGTCATGTGACTCACATGATTAGCAGCAATGCATCCTCCACATGCACACACCATGTCATGTGACTCACATGATTAGCAGCAATGCATCCTCCACACACACGCCATGTCATGTGACTCACATGATTAGCAGCAATGCATCCTCCACACACACACCATGTCATGTGACTCACATGATTAGCAGCAATGCATCCTCCACACACACGCCATGTCATGTGACTCACATGATTAGCAGCAATGCATCCTCCACACACACACCATGTCATGTGACTCACATGATTAGCAGCAATGCATCCTCCACACACACACACCATGTCATGTGACTCACATGCTTAGCAGCAATGCATCCTCCACACACACACCATGTCATGTGACTCACATGATTAGCAGCAATGCATCCTCCACACACACACCATGTCATGTGACTCACATGATTAGCAGCAATGCATCCTCCACACACACACCATGTCATGTGACTCACATGATTAGCAGCAATGCATCCTCCACATGCACACACCATGTCATGTGACTCACATGATTAGCAGCAATGCATCCTCCACACACACGCCATGTCATGTGACTCACATGATTAGCAGCAATGCATCCTCCCACACACACACCATGTCATGTGACTCACGTAATTAGCAGCAATGTATCCTCCACAAGCTCCGAAGCTCTTACTGAAGGTCCCCATCATGATGTCCACATCATCAGGGTCACATCCCCAATATTCTGCCATGCCTCTCCCTGTAGCCCCCATGGCCCCTATACTATGTGCCTCGTCAAGGTAAAGATACGCCTGAAAAGGAAAACAAATTGCCGTAAATTACCATCACCACGAAAAAATAATAATTATAATAATTCATGAAGAAAGTGGAGGTCAAGTTTCAAATGCAAAGTGCCAGGTTGAGGTAAAGAAGGAAAGAGTTGATCAAATGTCCGAGAAGCACAATGAGAACACGTTCACAGGGTGCACGAACTCACATTTTGTGACTGCATGTGTGCCTGAGCTATGGATGCCTATAAATCAGAGCGACACCAAGCCCTCCTTGAGAGAGAATCAATAACTTAGCAGCGATTATGAGGGCTGCCAAGGCCTCCAGGCATACTCTTTGTCGCGACGCAAAGCCTTATCAGAGGTCAAAAGGCAAGGTAAACTTAGCAATTCTTTTGATCTGTCGAACACGTTCCAGAAACTGCACATGTGGCATGTTGTAACAACTCCATGCCGTCGCAGAGTCACAGGAGTTGTGGAGGCGACTGAATACATCAGCCGGCCAGCACACCTGATTGTGTTTCACGTAAAACTGGTTATTACGACCGGACCGGTGTCTAAATTAACTACCTTTTTTCGTGTCAACACAGCAGTGCGTAGCTGATAACTGCTGCTTCTATCCCCCTAGCGTTAATAAGCGCTGATTGTGACAGGCAGCTCCTGCACAAATGCAGACTCCACTGATGCTGAGTTGACAAATTTGTAGAATGCACGAGGTCTCCCAGACTCGGCTCTGCGACAGCTCAACCATTCACCATCCCTTATAGCTTTCGACACGAAAATCTCATACACTAGTGTTACAGGAAAAGGTGGGAGGGGTTAATTGGGCTCGAATATTCCTCATTCAGCTGACATTTACTAGAAGCATGTTTATATGCAGGTGCACATCTCCCCTACACATGTACTGGCATGTGGACTTGCTCACAGGATTAGTAGGTCAAAGGTTGGTCGTTTTGCACCTGTGAAACTCGTTTTTCATGAATTTTGAACAAGTTTGCTATTCAAGCTCCTTGCTGGATGATCAGCACAGTCTCTCCCATGACCCTGCAAGCTCCGAGGTGGAAATGCCAGCAGTCTTGCATGTCCCTGTATGCTCGCAGCTGGAAGAGCCAGCAGTCAGGCATGTCCCTGTATGCTCCCAGCTGGAAGAGCCAGCAGTCAGGCATGCCCCTGTATGCTCCCAGCTGGAAGAGCCAGCAGTCAGGCATGTCCCTGTATGCTCCCAGCTGGAAGAGCCAGCAGTCAGGCATGCCCCTGTATTCTCCCAACTAAGAGCCAGCAGTTAGGCATGTCCCTGTATGCTCCCAGCTGGAAGAGCCAGAAGTCAGGCATGTCCCTGTATGCTCCCAGCTGGAGGAGCCAGCAGTCAGGCATGTCACTGTATGCTCCCAGCTGGAAGAGCCAGCAGTCAGGCATGTCCCTGTATGCTCCCAGCTGGAAGAGCCAGAAGTCAGGCATGTCCCTGTATGCTCCCAGCTGGAGGAGCCAGCAGTCAGGCATGTCACTGTATGCTCCCAGCTGGAAGAGCCAGCAGTCAGGCATGCCCCTGTATTCTCCCAACTAAGAGCCAGCAGTCAGGCATGTCCCTGTATGCTCCCAGCTGGAAGAGCCAGAAGTCAGGCATGTCCCTGTATGCTCCCAGCTGGAAGAGCCAGCAGTCTTGCATGTCCCTGTATGCTCCCAGCTGGAAGAGCCAGCAGTCTTGCATGTCCCTGTATGCTCCCAGCTGGAAGAGCCAGCAGTCAGGAATGTCCCTGTAATGCTCCCAGCTGGAAGAGCCAGCAGTCAGGCATGTCCCTGTATGCTCCCAGCTGGAAGAGCCAGCAGTCAGGCATGCCCCTGTATGCTCCCAGCTGGAAGAGCCAGCAGTCTTGCATGCCCCTGCATGCTCCCAGCTGGAGGAGCCAGCAGTCAGGCATGTCCCTGTATGCTCCCAGCTGGAAGAGCCAGCAGTCAGGCATGTCCCTGTATGCTCCCAGCTGGAAGAGCCAGCAGTCAGGCATGTCCCTGTATGCTCCCAGCTGGAAGAGCCAGCAGTCAGGCATGTCCCTGTATGCTCCCAGCTGGAAGAGCCAGCAGTCAGGCATGTCCCTGTATGCTCCCAGCTGGAAGATCCAGCAGTCAGGCATGCCCCTGTATGCTCCCAGCTGGAAGAGCCAGCAGTCAGGCATGCACCTGTATTCTCCCAACTAAGAGCCAGCAGTTAGGCATGTCCCTGTATGCTCCCAGCTGGAAGAGCCAGAAGTCAGGCATGTCCCTGTATGCTCCCAGCTGGAAATGCCAGCAGTCAGGCATGTCCCTGTAATGCTCCCAGCTGGAAGAGCCAGCAGTCAGGCATGTCCCTGTATGCTCCCAGCTGGAAGAGCCAGCAGTCAGGCATGTCCCTGTATGCTCCGAGCTGGAGGAGCCAGCAGTCAGGCATGTCCCTGTATGCTCCCAGCTGGAAGAGCCAGCAGTCAGGCATGTCCCTGTATGCTCCCAGCTGGAAGAGCCATTGGTCAGGCATGTCCCTGTATGCTCCCAGCTGGAGGAGCCAGCAGTCAGGCATGTCACTGTATGCTCCCAGCTGGAGGAGCCAGCAGTCAGGCATGTCCATGTATGCTCCCAGCTGGAAGAGCCAGCAGTCAGGCATGTCCCTGTATGCTCCCAGCTGGAAGAGCCAGCAGTCTTGCATGTCCCTGTAATGCTCCCAGCTGGAAGAGCCAGCAGTCTTGCATGTCCCTGTATGCTCCCAGCTGGAAGAGCCAGCAGTCAGGCATGTCCCTGTATGCTCCCAGCTGGAAGAGCCATTGGTCAGGCATGTCCCTGTATGCTCCCAGCTGGAAGAGCCATTGGTCAGGCATGTCCCTGTATACTCCCAGCTGGAAGAGCCAGCAGTCAGGCATGTCCCTGTAATGCTCCCAGCTGGAAGAGCCAGCAGTCAGGCATGTCCCTGTATGCTCCCAGCTGGAAGAGCCATTGGTCAGGCATGTCCCTGTATGCTCCCAGCTGGAAGAGCCAGCAGTTAGGCATGTCCCTGTAATGCTCCCAGCTGGAAGAGCCAGCAGTCTTGCATGTCCCTGTATGCTCCCAGCTGGAAGAGCCAGCAGTCTTGCATGTCCCTGTATGCTCCCAGCTGGAAGAGCCAGCAGTCAGGCATGTCCCTGTATGCTCCCAGCTGGAAGAGCCATTTGTCAGGCATGGCCCTGTATGCTCCCAGCTGGAAGAGCCATTTGTCAGGCATGGCCCTGTATGCTCCCAGCTGGAAGAGCCAGCAATCAGGCATGTCCCTGCAGGAAACAACATGTGAGCAACAGAGTGAGGAGGGAGTCCAGACCAGCAGGAACAGAGGCTGAAGGAAAGGCAATAGCACCGTCAGATTTGCGTAGGCAGAAATAGAGAGCTCTTGTATAGCGACAAGATGAGAGGAAAGTCCTGAGGACCAGCAGCTAGTGCATATCCAGTGAACATGCAAGGGGAGAGAGATATGTCCTGAGGACTATCAACTAGTGCATATCCAGTGAACATGCAAGGGGAGACAGATATGTCCTGAGGACCAACAACTAGTGCATATCCATTGAACATGCAAGGGGAGACAGATATGTCCTGAGGACTATCAACAAGTGCATATCCAGTGAACATGCAAGGGGAGACAGATATGTCCTGAGGACCAACAGCTAGTGCATATCCAGTGAACATGCAAGGGGAGACAGATATGTCCTCAGGACCAACAGCTAGTGCATATCCAGTGAAATGCAAGGGGAGACAGATATGTCCTGAGGACTATCAACAAGTGCATATCCAGTGAACATGCAAGGGGAGACAGATATGTCCTGAGGACCAACAACTAGTGCATATCCAGTGAACATGCAAGGGGAGAGAGATATGCCCTAAGCCGCACAAACAACATCGACACTGGCCGGGACAAAATGGATGAGCATAATAAAATCAGAGCTGATACAGTGCCCCTGAGCAGCATCAGCAACATGGAGACAGGAAGACACAAAGTGGACGTGTCAGGAGACAGGATGAAAGGTGAGTAGCAATAACCAGACAAGCTGCTGGACAAAGCAAGATCCCAGTGCTGAGCATATGCACAGCCATATACAGTGATGCCAGGAGAGAGCATGTGCATAACCATATACAGTGATGCCAGGAGAGAGCATGTGCATAGCCATGTACAGTGATGCCAGGAGAGAGCATGTGCATAGCCATATACAGTGATGCCAGGAGAGAGCATGTGCATAGCCATATACAGTGATGCCAGGAGAGAGCTTGTGCATAGCCATATACAGTGATGCCAGGAGAGAGCATGTGCATAGCCATATACAGTGATGCCAGGAGAGAGCTTGTGCATAGCCATATACAGTGATGCCAGGAGAGAGCATGTGCATAGCCATATACAGTGATGCCAGGAGAGAGCATGTGCATAGCCATATACAGTGATGCCAGGAGAGAGCATGTGCATAGCCATATACAGTGATGCCAGGAGAGAGCATGTGCATAGCCATATACAGTGATGCCAGGAGAGAGCATGTGCATAGCCATATACAGTGATGCCAGGAGAGAGCATGTGCATAGCCATATACAGTGATGCCAGGAGAGAGCATGTGCATAGCCATATACAGTGATGCCAGGAGAGAGCATGTGCATAGCCATATACAGTGATGCCAGGAGAGAGCATATGCACAGCCATATACAGTGATGCCAGGAGAGAGCATGTGCATAGCCACATACAGTGATGCCAGGAGAGAGCTTGTGCATAGCCATATACAGTGATGCCAGAAGAGAGCTTGTGCATAGCCATAAACAATCAAGGTATTATCACACCAACCACATATGTACCTTCTAATAAGCACAAGATCCAAAACATCCTAAGTGGTCGGCTAGGACCAGTGAAGAAAAGAACACTTGAAAGCTATTGGTGTGGCTTTGAACAGCTATGCTACCCATTTCAAGGTGACAATAGATAGCTGCTAATCACACGTGGAAAAAATATATATAGATTGGAATATTTTCCACATCATTAGCAGATCACCTGGCACTTGTGTTCTGTGTAGGTTTGTGTTGCTGTGAAGCAATGACTGATGGAAATGTGGGGGATTATTTTTTTAATTTTATCCTTTACAAATCATTTGAGTAATGAAATTTAATAGCAACCCAAAGCAGCACAAAAAAAGCTATAGACTACTTATACTTCGGTCATTTTAAAGCTCATGATCTCATGAATTTAGGTCCCAAGTTCAGGTGCAAGTACCAGTGGCATGGTTATGCCAACATCCACTTATTTAGCGCCAAAAGGAAGCAACAGATGGAGACATTAATTAATATAACAGTTAATCATGAAGCATATGGAAGTCTAGAGCTCTAAAGTGGGACTTTTTTGATTAGATCACAACCTTTTTACTTTTGACCTTTACTCCCACTTAAACTCTTCAGCCAAGAAGCCACAAGACCTGAGCCACCAAGAAGCCAAATGAACTGGAAACCTTTTAGCACCTACCAAAAAAAATGCAAGTGTTGATGAGCTCCACTATGGCAACCATGCCTACAGTGAGCAATCTCAAGTCAACATAATAATAATTAATTAATTTAAAAACAACAACAACTCTGGGCATATATGATGTACAAGTGCTACTGATTTCACGAGTTCCTTTCAAGGTTCTCAAGGAATCTTAAGGATCCTTAATTAATAGATACCATCTAATTTACCATAGATCTAGATAAGGGTCGCTTTTTTGGTGTTAATTTAGGTAAAGGGTGGGTGAGGAAGGGGAACAAATGGTCACCCTGCCGACTATGGGTTGGCTAGAGGTCTTGAATAAGAGCGGTCATAGCCGGTCTGTTGCTTGCAAGTACGCGCTTCAAGCGATAGATTCGGAGACAAATACGAAAACTGGTCAAACCTGACTGACAGCCCATCAGAACAGCTTGGCGCGGAGTCAAAGCTTTAAGATGCCAAAACAAACACACCATGTTTTAATAATATCTGGGCAACTGCCTACGTCGTTCGTGCGAGCCATAAATTGGGGGGTGGGGCTTAAAAATTATCACCAAAAGGTTCAACAATGTCCAACCTTTTGTCAAGTGAGGGAACGGTAGTCGATGGGAAAGATATTCAAAAGACTCCCTCAATCAGCTTGTCATGGTCAAAACTTCTGCAACTTTTGAGGCTCAGGATGGATCTATGTATGATTGAAGTCTGACAAACACAACTAGAAGATGACCTACCCTTCATCTCCCTCCTAGAAGATGACCTGCCATTCACCTCCCTCCTAGAAGATGACCTACCCTTCACCTCCCTCCTAGAGGATGACCTGCCCTTCACCTCCCTCCTAAAAGATGACCTGCTCCCCTAGAAGATGACCTACCCTTCAACTCCCTCCTAGAAGATGACCTACCCTTCACCTTCCTCCTAGAAGATGACCTGCCCTTCACCTCCTTCTTAGAAGATGACCTGCCCTTCACCTCCCTCCTAGAAGACCTACCCTTCACCTTCCTCCTATGACCTGCCCTTCACCTCCTTCTTAGAAGATGACCTACCCTTCACCTCCCTCCTAGAAGATGACCTATCCTTCACCTCCCTCCTACAAGATGACCTGCCCTTCACCTCCCACCTAGAAGATAATCTACCCTTCACCTCCCTCCTAGAAGATAATCTACCCTTCACCTCCCTCCTAGATGACCTGCCCTTCACCTCCCTCCTAGAAGATGACCTACCCTTCAACTCCCTCCTAGAAGATGACCTACCCTTCACCTTCCTCCTAGAAGATGACCTGCCCTTCACCTCCTTCTTAGAAGATGACCTGCCCTTCACCTCCCTCCTAGAAGATGACCTATCCTTCACCTCCCTCCTACAAGATGACCTGCCCTTCACCTCCCACCTAGAAGATAATCTACCCTTCACCTCCCTCCTAGAAGATAATCTACCCTTCACCTCCCTCCTAGATGACCTGCCCTTCACCTCCCTCCTAGAAGATGACCTACCCTTCAACTCCCTCCTAGAAGATGACCTACCCTTCACCTTCCTCCTAGAAGATGACCTGCCCTTCACCTCCTTCTTAGAAGATGACCTGCCCTTCACCTCCCTCCTAGAAGATGACCTACCCTTCACCTCCTTCTTAGAAGATGACCTGCCCTTCACCTCCCTCCTAGAAGAGACCTACCCTTCACCTTCCTCCTAGAAGATGACCTGCCCTTCACCTCCTTCTTAGAAGATGACCTGCCCTTCACCTCTCTCCTAGAAGATAATCTACCCTTCACCTCCTTCCTAGAAGATAATCTACCCTTCACCTCCCTCCTAGATGACCTGCCCTTCACCTCCCTCCTAGAAGATGACCTACCCTTCAACTCCCTCCTAGAAGATGACCTACCCTTCACCTTCCTCCTAGATGACCTGCCCTTCACCTCCTTCTTAGATGACCTGCCCTTCACCTCCCTCCTAGAAGATGACCTACCCTTCACCTTCCTCCTAGAAGATGACCTGCCCTTCACCTCCCTCCTAGAAGATGACCTGCCCTTCACCTCCCTCCTAGAAGATGACCTATCCTTCACCTCCCTCCTAGATGACCTACCCTTCACCTCCCTCCTAGAAGATGATCTACCCTTTACCTCCCTCCTAGAAGATGACCTACCCTTCACCTCCCTCCTAGATGACCTACCCTTCACCTCCCTCCTAGATGACCTACCCTTTGCCTCCCTCCTAGATGACCTACCCTTTGCCTCCCTCCTAGAAAATGACCTACCCTTCACCTCCCTCCTAGATGACCTACCCTTTACCTCCCTCCTAGAAGATGACCTACCCTTCACCTCCCTCCTAGATGACCTACCCTTTACCTCCCTCCTAGAAGATGACCTACCCTTCACCTCCCTCCTAGATGACCTACCCTTTGCCTCCCTTGTTTCACTTGTGTGTAAACACTTCTTCTTCACAACAAACCTCGACCACGCCAGCAGGCAGAGAAGCTGGCAAAGTGAAGGAAGGCAGTGCAGTTTTGTAGCACTTGCAATGTTTCGTCTACTACACACAGCGGTTAGCACTTAGGGATAACTTACTACCAGCTTCCATATTTAAAAAATTGAAATGCCTCGTGCCAGTGATGATAACCAGAACCAAACAAAAGCACAACCACAGTCTGCTCAGGTATTTTAAGTGACAAGCTCTCTTGAGCAGTCTCTCTCTCTCTCTTTCTTCCACTCACTCCCTCCCAAGAAGTTGCCATTAATTTCAAGACCTTTCTGTGTTGCTTGAGTTGCTGCAAAAGATGGCTTCTCAGCACCAATCAATGTAGCCATTTGTTTTGAACACAAGTACAGTAGTTATCTCTGAACTTTCCCATGTTCTTGCACAAGTGTCTAAAACCAAATTTTAAAAACCTCATACTGGTTCAGAGAGCTGGAGTCCCACTGGTCTGGGCTCCCTTCTCGTCTGTTGCTCATATTTCTTGTGTTGCTTTAGCTGTTTTGTGCTGACTCCTCCAGCTTCTCAGCTGGAATGCAAATAGCATGTAAGCACGGACGTGGTGAATCTTTATGCTCCTGTGGGAGGATGATAGATAGGTGATAGATAGAGATAAGTAGATAGATAAGACAATCCCTTGAGGTCCTGGACGTGAGTGACTTGAGTAGCTATGCTCCCTAGGAAAGGGATGTCCCAGGACAATCCCTTGCGGTCCTGGATGTGAGTGACTTGAGTAGCTATGCTCCCTAGGAAATGGATGTGGATGTCCTCCCATTTCCTAGGGAGCATAGCTACTCAAGTCACCCATGTCCAGGACTAGAGTTAGGGCTATGATTAGAACTAGAGCCTGGGCTAAGAATAACAAGGACAGGACCAAGGCCAGGTGTAGGGCTATGGTTGCTGGGATATTCAAGGAGAGTCGCTCACTTTTGGTGAGTATGCATCATTTAAAGCTACCATTAGAAACTCTATCACATGAGCCAAAAACAGCAAGAGAAACAAAGAAAAATTGGGAAAAAAAAAAACTCCACCAAAATTTTTAATACTATTATTTTTTTAACTTAGCACTACTAGTGATTGTTGAATGAAGACATCATTATTGGCCCGAGACATCCTGCAATGGAGGACCAAGCCATGCAAATTCCTCCAGCTCATTGACCTACGACTACAAATTAATTGGCAATTAACTGCTCTGAGGGAAATCAGGATTTCTACTATTTAGAACCTTGTCGGCATCATCTGGATACACATAAGTAGTCTTCGTGTTGTCCAAACATGAAGTGGGCCAGGAAGGACTGGCTAATCCAATCAGAGGCCAATGAGTCCTTAACACTCCTCATAGGAAGTCCCTGCAACTCCGTTATTAGATCTCATGGCAGACTGAATAGACTAATTGACCTATTTGTTTTCGTTGCACGCTCTCTGTTGCTAGGCATGAGTCATGAATTAAGAAAAAAATAGAAACTTAACAAATTATGCATTTCTTCGACACCCACAGGCTATGCTTCAGACAGAACCTCGCTCATGTCGAATGAGGGCGAGGCTTCCTTTCAGCGGAGACAAGTGTGGATTGTTGGAGGGCTGAAGCCGTAGAGATGAAGTGAAACTGGACACTTACCAGTGTTCCTCACCTAGCGAGGAGGAAGAAGGCGAGGAAAAGCCCCGCCTAAAACTGGGTTCACAATATGTCACATCGCGTCACATCGCTTGAGTAGAATTTCATTCTATTCAAACGATGTGATGTAACACGATGCGTTCGATGTTCACAATGTCAACAACAACAAATTGCCACATCACATCGAGTCTCATTGGTAGTCGCGAGGTATTCTGTGCACAAACCAGCCTTAAGGCCACTTGTTCTTAAGCAATCCCAGCCCTCGCACCATCCACTTCACCATCATCAACAGCAACACACGACACTTCACCATCATCAACAGCCACCAACACTTCACCATCATCAACAGCAACACACGACACTTCACCATCATCAACAGCCACCGACCATAATCAACAGCAACACACGACACTTCACCATCATCAACAGCCACTGACACTTCATCATCATCAACAGCCACCAACACTTCACCATCATCAACAGACACTGACACTTCACCATCAACAACAGCCACCGACACTTCACCATCATCAACAGCAACACACGACATTTCACCATCATCAACAGCCACTGACACTTCACCATCAACAACATCCACCGACATTTCACCATCATCAACAGCCACCGACACTTCACCATCAACAACAGCCACCAACACTTCACCATCATCAACAGCAACACACGACATTTCACCATCAACAACATCACCGACACTTCACCATCATCAACAGCCACTGACACTTCACCATCATCAACAGCCACTGACACTTCACCATCAACAACAGCCACTGACACTTCACCATCATCAACAGCCACCGACACTTCACCATCAACAACAGCCACTGACACTTCACCATCAACAACGGCCACTGACACTTCACCATCAACAGCCACTGACACTTCACCATCATCAGCAGCAACACACAACACTTCACCATCAACAACAGCCACTGACACTTTACCATCATCAAGAGCATCGGACGACATTTCAAGGTCATATTAACACTGCAAGTGCGAAAATAACACCTCAAGGGTCACATGACACATCCATGGGGGAGGGTCAAACAAGGCTAGACAAAGAGGCAGTGAGTGTGCTGACCAATCAGCCTCTGGATAAGAGTGGGGTTGACAACATGGTGGCATCCAAACTAACGACCATCTCCCATGAAGCAATGAGTAAAAGGCAAGGGACTATGAACTTGAATTATTCTGAGTGCACACGTGATCTTTCTGGGGGCTCATGTGATCTCTGAGGGCACACATGATCACTCTTGAGTTTACATGTGATCACTCTGAGTTTACATGTGATCACTCTGAATGCACACGTGATCACTCTGAATGCACACGTGATCACTCTGAATGCACACGTGATCACTCTGAATGCACACGTGATCACTCTGAATGCACACGTGATCACTCTGAATGCACACGTGATCACTCTAAATACACATGTGATCACTCATGTGATCACTCTGAATGCACACGTGATCACTTATGTGATCACTCTGAATGCACACATGATCACTGAGTTTACATGTGATCACTCTGAGTGCACATATGTATATATGCGATCTCTTGAGTTTACGTGATCACTCCGAGTAGTTTAGAGCAAGGGTCCCCACACTATGGCCCCACTCCTACACATCCTAGCCCTAGCCCTAGAGCTAAACGGTAACAAAAATAAAAAAATAAAAAAATAAAAAATAATAAAATAAAAACCACTTCAATTGGCAGGTTTGTCCCAAGTGTCTGCTAGCTGCACATCCTATCCAACTGCACTAGCCTCAGCCTTAGCTACACTAGCCCCAGCCTTAGCTACACTAGCTCCAGCCTTAGCTACACTAGCCCCAGCCTTAGCTGCACTAGCCCCAGCCTTAGCTGCACTAGCCCCAGCCTTAGCTGCACTAGCCCCAGCCTTAGCTGCACTAGCCCCAGCCTTAGCTACACTAGCCCAAGCCTTAGCTACACTAGCCCCAGCCTTAGCTGCACTAGCCCCAGCCTTAGCTGCACTAGCCCCAGCCTTAGCTACACTAGCCCCAGCCTTAGCTGCACTAGCCCCAGCCTTAGCTACACTAGCCCCAGCCTTAGCTGCACTAGCCCCAGCCTTAGCTGCACTAGCCCCAGCCTTAGCTACACTAGCCCCAGCCTTAGCTGCACTAGCCCCAGCCTTAGCTGCACTAGCCCCAGCCTTAACTACACTAGCCCCAGCCTTAGCTGCACTAGCCCTACACTAGCCCCAGCCTTAGCTGCACTAGCCCCAGCCTTAGCTGCACTAGCCCCAGCCTTAGCTGCACTAGCCCCAGCCTTAGCTACACTAGCCCAAGCCTTAGCTGCACTAGCCCCAGCCTTAGCTGCACTAGCCCAAGCCTTAGCTGCACTAGCCCCAGCCTTAGCTGCACTAGCCCCAGCCTAGCCCCAGCCTTAGCTGCACTAGCCCCAGCCTTAGCTGCACTAGCCCCAGCCTTAGCTGCACTAGCCCCAGCCTTAGCTGCACTAGCCCCAGCCTTAGCTGCACTAGTCCCCAGCCTTAGCTGCACTAGCCCCAGCCTTAGCTGCACTAGCCCCAGCCTTAGCTGCACTAGCCCCAGCCTTAGCTGCACTAGCCCCAGCCTTAGCTGCACTAGCCCCAGCCTTAGCTGCACTAGCCCCAGCCTTAGCTGCACTAGCCCCAGCCTTAGCTGCACTAGCCCCAGCCTTAGCTACACTAGTCCCCAGCCTTAGCTGCACTAGCCCCAGCCTTAGCTCCCCCAGCCCTAGCTGCACACCCTAGTCCTCACCCATGATTAACGATCCACACACACAAAATAAACATGGATCTTTTTTGCATGCACATGCCCTGTGCTCCACTGAATAATTACCAAGTAGACCAACAAAACAGAACAACCAACAAGGCTGTCCATTGCAACTGCAAGACTTGGAGTCTTAGTCTCTTCCTGGCTGGTCCTACTGTTCTTCAAATTTTGGGCTGAGGAAGGCCACACAGACCTGCAGGAAACCATTCTGAATCCCTTCATTCTTGAGAAAGGAGGTGCTCCTGGCTGGATTTCTATGCTGTAAGTGTAGCTCCACACACATCTCAACTTGGCACTGCACAGCTTTATTGCAGCAGATTCTCACAACAAACAGCAGCTTATTGTACAACACTTAATCTAACACTTAATCTTTTTTTATTCCTGGAAAAGGAGTAAGGGTTAATGCACATCTAAAATATTTACCCCCAAGAAACACAAATTAAGTTGAGGGTTACAACAAAATCAAACAGTAAATTTTGGAAAATCTAACTCCAAAATTATTCCTCAAAAATCAATCCAAAAATCAATCCAATAATGCCAAGTTTTCATATTCCAGGTCAGCATATAAATTATCACATACTCGATAGATGAACATCCACTGGCTGTCTCCCACCATACTGTAGCTATAGGGGTGGAAAGACACCATTACCTGCTGTGAGGCACCGACCTGTTGTGTGGCACCGACCTGTTGTGTGGCACCGACCTGTTGTGAGGCACCGACCTGTTGTGAGGCACCGACCTGTTGTGTGGCACCGACCTGTTGTGTGGCACCGACCTGTTGTGAGGCACCGACCTGTTGTGTGGCACCGACCTGTTGTGTGGCACCGACCTGTTGTGAGGCACCGACCTGTTGTGAGGCACCGACCTGTTGTGTGGCACCGACCTGTTGTGAGGCACCGACCTGTTGTGAGGCACCGACCTGTTGTGTGGCACCGACCTGTTGTGAGGCACCGACCTGTTGTGAGGCACCGACCTGCTGTGAGGCACCGACCTGTTGTGTGGTGTGGCACCGACCTGTTGTGTGGCACCGACCTGTTGTGAGGCACCGACCTGTTGTGTGGCACCGACCTGTTGTGTGGCACCGACCTGTTGTGTGGCACCGACCTGTTGTGAGGCACCGACCTGTTGTGAGGCACCGACCTGTTGTGAGGCACCGACCTGTTGTGAGGCACCGACCTGTTGTGAGGCACCGACCTGTTGTGTGGCACCGACCTGTTGTGAGGCACCGACCTGTTGTGAGGCACCGACCTGCTGTGAGGCACCGACCTGTTGTGTGGCACCGACCTGTTGTGAGGCACCGACCTGTTGTGAGGCACCGACCTGTTGTGAGGCACCGACCTGTTGTGAGGCACCGACCTGTTGTGAGGCACCGACCTGTTGTGAGGCACCGACCTGTTGTGAGGCACCGACCTGTTGTGAGGCACCAACCTGTTGTGTGGCACCGACCTGTTGTGAGGCACCGACCTGTTGTGTGGCAAAAATTCCTTTTTCCACCTCATAATCTGGTAGCTATAGCCATCGAGGGAGGATAAAATATGATGATAGCATGTCTTGGAAGCAGAGTGTCCATCACTTGAAGTAAACCCATGGCAACCACTGGCACTGTAGCTCGGTGAGAATCTAGGAATTAGTAGCTATAGCTTGCATGCCTACTGCATGTACATGTAGCTGTAGCTTGCATGCCTACTACATGTAGCTACAGCTTGCATGCCTACTGCATGTAGCTACAGCTTGCATGCCTACTGCATGTAGCTACAGCTTGCATGCCTACTGCATGTAGCTACAGCTTGCATGCCTACTGCATGTAGCTACAGCTTGCATGCCTACTACATGCAGCTACAGCTTACATGCCTACTACATGTAGCTACAGCTTGCATGCCTACTACATGCAGCTACAGCTTACATGCCTACATGTAGCTACAGCTTGCATGCCTACTACATGCAGCTACAGTTGCATGCCTACTACATGTGGGTGTGTGTTTACATGTTTAAAAATTTTCCGATTTTGAATGATCTAATTATGCAACATTTCCTGTATTTTCCTGTTTTACTCCACCCATGGAAATCATTGTTTGGAAACATTCTAAAGGTCATTTCTAATTCTATGATGATGTGGGCTATTTATTTCTTCATCTTTTTTCTTCCTAGTATGCTTACATAAATGCCACACACACTAGACACACAAACCAGAGACACGCGAGTAACTGTTTGGATATTGAATACTACTACATAAACTCTCGAAGAACTCTCAGTTGACAACTTCAAGTCTTTTGTAGGAGGTGTCCATCCACGGCATATCCCTTTGAAATAGGCTACTAATGAGTAGCAGTGCTGTAAACAGCAAGGTCAGCGTTGTAATAGACATTTATCAGATCAATCAACAACCTGGTTTTACTTTTTCAGAACGTTTGAAAAAGTGACGCGTTAGTAGACATAATATTAATCAACTAGAAATAGTATTCTCTTGATGTTTCGACTAGATGCTCTAGCCTTCATCGTTATTCCTGATGAAGGCTAGAGCATCTAGTTGAAACCTCGAGAGAATACAATATCAAGTTCATTGAGAAGGTTATTGTGACTACTACCACATGTAATTCACTTCAATCTTCAAGAACATCACTTTCCTTGCAAAGATAGTTGTAGCTATTCAGGCTCCCAAAACCTGGCCTCTCCTTCCAGAATTCTGTGTGCTGTGTATGTATGTGTGCATGTATGCAGTGGAATCCAGAGTGCATTGCATCTTATTCTATAGCTGTCAATTCACAGCCAACTGCTCTAAGATGTCCGGAAGTTCTCCCAGCATGTAGCCAGCCACAATGTCTGGCTCTTGGATGAAGCCATCTGGCTCTTGGACGATGATGCACAGCTCTTGGTGGATGCCGTCTGGCTATCGGAGGATGGAAACAGTGAGATTATATTGTGGACATTTCCCTTCATCCTAGGCTACACAAGGCTCTGCCACTCTCCAGGGTAACTAACCCTTCATCCTAGGCTACACAGGCTCTGCCACTCTCCAGGGTAACTAACCCTTCATCCTAGGCTCCACAAGGCTCTGCCACTCTCCAGGGTAACTAACCCTTCATACTAGGCTCCACAAGGCTCTGCCACTCTCCAGGGTAACTAACCCTTCATACTAGGCTCCACAAGGCTCTGCCACTCTCCAGGGTAACTAACCTTCATCCTAGGCTACACAAGGCTCTGCCACTCTCCAGGGTAACTAACCCTTCATCCTAGGCTACACAAGGCTCTGCCACTCTCCAGGGTAACTAACCTTCATCCTAGGCTACACAAGGCTCTGCCACTCTCCAGGGTAATTAACCTTCATCCTAGGCTACACAAGGCTCTGCCACTCTCCAGGGTAACTAACCTTCATCCTAGGCTACACAAGGCTCTGCCACTCTCCAGGGTAACTAACCTTCATCACAAGGCTCTGCCACTCTCCAGGGTAACTAACCCTTCATCCTAGGCTCCACAAGGCTCTGCCACTCTCATGGGTAACTAACCCTTCATCCTAGGCTACACAAGGCTCTGCCACTCTCCAGGGTAATTAACCCTTCATCCTAGGCTACACAAGGCTCTGCCACTTTCCAGGGTAACTGTCAGGCCTCAGCCCTGCAAAGATCAAACTATAAATAGAATTTATAAATAGAGCTAGAACTCATGACCTCAGACTATCAACACCTAGGACAATCATGATATCATCTCACACTCTTTAGATAAGTCCTGTAGGGACATACAGTAATTCTACTACTCTCAGCTGTGAAAGCCTAGCTGCAAGGGTAGTGGCAGTCCAGGGTTAGTCAGTCTCATCCTATCTTCATATTCTGCTACTCGACTGTTATTTTAATATAAGCTACTTAAGATCTATTTTTGTCAAGCTTGGGGTTTAGCTAGAAGAAGTTAGAGAGAGACTCTGGTGGCAGCGAATCACAAAGGTTGGTATCTGTTAGGTCTCTTGTGGTTGGAGACTCTTAACACTACCCAACACAGCAGCAGCCACTTCAACTTGAGCCGACAAGTTAGCTGAAGCTCTAACCAATTGAAATGGAGCTTAAAAGGTCAGCTGGGCTTCGACGAACTCCAGTGCTCACCAATATATTAAAGCATTGAGGCTGCCATGAACAGCGAGCGCGTTGATTGTTCCTCTAGCGATATTAGTAAAACAGTGTGCGTCAAAGACCTGCCGACAGCGGCCCTGGATTTTTCTACCTTTTCCTTCTCTCCTCTCTCACTTCCTTTTGATTGGGTGGCGATGAAATAGCTTGACATGGCAATGCATGCAGAGGCTTGTACTGCTTCAATGAAGAGGCTTGTACTGCTTCAATGAAGAAGGTGTAAAGGACAGAGAAGAAGGGATAAACATGCTCATCCTGGATGAGGCTTGTACGTGCACAAGCATCCCTTGCACCCATACATTAGGCAACGAGGGACAAAGACACTCTCAACTTGCACGTCTTCATCCCATCCACATTTGGATCCTAACTACAAAATCCTCTCAGCAATGATCTAAAGCAATGTTTAGTGCTTCGTGTCCTTTCACCTCTAGCCTGCACTATTGCTATACTTGAAGTCGGAAGAAGTAGTTCATAGAAAGAAGACATCACCTCATTAAATCCTTGGTTGCTTTGGCAACGAGGAAAACCCAGCTTATGCACCCTCACCTCTGCTCCACATCCGGCGAATGCCACTTGAAAGTCTACGCAAAACAGCCAATTAAAAATGTGAAGCCACCACATTAAGCAAATGAAAAAATGGAAATTTCCGGTTGCTCGGGCAACGTAAGGAAGAAAAGGAAAAGACGCACGATTAGATTAGTGGTCGTGTCAAGATGGAGTAATTTTTCAAGGATTCTTTACAGAACCCATTGAACTGTTCCAGGGGTCTTGGTTCTCATCAACTGGTTCTCATCAAGTGCCGGGCACAGACAAGTTCACCTAATTACTTACCCAGTAATCGAATAACCGAAGAAAATATATAAAATACAAATGTCACTCCCAGTCGCTCACTTTGTATCTCTTCTTCAGTTCAATAATCCGAGGCAAGTCAGCCATAGAGCCTTCCATGCTAATGCACACAATAGAGAGAGAGGAATATCGAATAAAAGTCGGCATACACCCCTTGTCGCGTGTCCTGAAACTTCCTGCATCTAAATGCCCAGTACACTAACTATCCATCTTAAACAAATATTGGGAATATCAATAAAGGGGAGGGGCTGTAAGTGTGCCCATGACAACTTGGTTTGGTTAACACTAATTAATGATATTATTTACCTGTATACTCCTTCCACAAGAACAATGATCTTCTTCCATGGACGATGAGTCCGCGGCTGTCCATTGACCACAGCTCTCCTGAGCACCTGCTCCAAGCTTTGCATGTCTATGACACACACACACACACCATCACTCATGCTAATATTGAACTTGGAGTGCAGCTTCTGGCCATGCATAAGTACTTCGTGTACCCCCTTCCCCAATACTCACCATTATGCTTGAACACTCTGATGGTTGCCCCTGAGATTCTGGAGCCAAGGATGATAGAGATGTGGTTTAGCTCATCACTGACTATGAGCCCCCCCTAAGGAAATATAGATGGACACTACAATAAAGCATGAGTGCAATGTATGACTATAGGTGGGCACTACAATAAAGCACGAGTGCAATGTATGACTATAGGTGGGCACTAAAATAAAGCATGAGTGCAATGTATGACTATAGGTGGGCACTAAAATAAAGCATGAGTGCAATGTATGACTATAGGTGGGCACTAAAATAAAGCATGAGTGCTATGTATGACTATAGGTGGGCACTAAAATAAAGCACGAGTGCAATGTATGACTATAGGTGGGCACTAACATAAAGCATGAGTGCAATGCATGACTATAGGTGGGCACTAAAATAAAGCATGAGTGCAATGTATGACTATAGGTGGGCACTAAAATAAAGCATGAGTGCAATATATGACTATAGGTGGGCACTACAATAAAGCATGAGTGCTATGTATGACTATAGGTGGGCACTAACATAAAGCACGAGTGCAATGTATGACTATAGGTGGGCACTAAAATAAAGCATGAGTGCAATGTATGACTATAGGTGGGCACTAAAATAAAGCATGAGTGCAATGTATGACTATAGGTGGGCACTAAAATAAAGCATGAGTACAATGTATGACTATAGGTGGGCACTAAAATAAAGCATAAGTACAATGTATGACTATAGGTGGGCACTAAAATAAAGCATGAATGCAATGTATGACTAATAGGTGGGCACTAAAATAAAGCATGAGTGCAATGTATGACTAATAGGTGGGCACTAAAATAAAGCATGAGTGCAATGTATGACTGTAGGTGGGCACTAAAATAAAGCATGAGTGCAATGTATGACTATAGGTGGGCACTAACATAAAGCACGAGTGCAATGTATGACTATAGGTGAGCACTAAAATAAAGCATGAGTGCAATGTATGACTAATAGGTGGGCACTAAAATAAAACAAACAGCTAGTACAAAGTGGGCATTAAAACAAAAAACATGACAGTACAAAGTACAAATAAAACCTTGCACATACAAAATACAATTACAAAGTGATAGTACTCATTAAACCAGTAAGGCCTCCCACCCAAAATTAGTGGCAACTATTTTTATTACTTATCATTTTTCTTCCTAATTCTATTAGCTACTATGTCTAGACAACACCATACTCACTCATTCTGAGCGGTTACGTTTGGTCTCATACAAGACTTCATGCTTGCATAGCACTGGTACATACAGGAAAAAGGGAGGACAGTTTGGGTAGCCAAGGATGGCCCATGAAACAACGCTTTGGGGGAGATGCTTATCATCATTCCTGATGGGCACAAGGTTGTGCAGGGAACTTGTCGCGTTGCAATTAGACCTCTTCAAATACCACACACCCTCACATGCCCTTTCTTTACCTCCGATGCATCCTTTCCTGGAAGCAACACCCTCCCATCCTTTCTGTCCACTACATCTTTCCTGGAAGCCCCCCCCCCCATCCTTTCTGTCACCCATATACATATTTTCCTGGAAGTGAACTCATCATGGACATGCCCAGGTGGTGAGTTCACTTTCGCACCAGCAACACAGCTTGCTAAAAAGTGAAGCCCTTCCCTGAAGCTTGACGCGTCACATTCTCGTTGGCACAATTGCACACCGACCCATCACATTCTCGTTGGCACAAACATCCGCAGATCCACCTCACAACCACCTCTGGGTGCATAGCCATCAACACCGATAGTTCCTTGAATGCGCTAACTACATTCCTGTTGGTACGGCATAGCTTCCTCTCGGTTGGCACAATCATCCGCAGGTCCACCTCACAACTGCCGCTGGGTGCATAGCCATCAACACCGATAGTTCCTTGAATGTGTTAACAACATTCCTGTTGGTGCGTCATAGCAGCTCTCCAGATGCCTGGACTCGACTTGGACTTGCCGAATTGGAGTCAAGTTCTGGTGAGCTGGTTCACGCACAAGAAGATTGAGACAAAACCAACCACAATCTGCACAGCCATCTTGTGTCTTGCTGGTTAGCTATCGACTTATTTCAACTTTTGATTGATTTGGCGTCCCCCCAAGCCCACTACTTGCCTGGTCTCATTCGGTTTCAAGGGAGAAGCTTTTACAGACCAAAATTCGCCAAACACTCCTTTGCTCTTGGGTTTGGCATGGTCGCTCATAAGCCCATCACCATGACAACTCCAGCTCCATTCAGGTCAGAGGCCAAGTGGCTGGCTGGTCTAGCCCTGACCAGCACGGCATACTCTCCCCCCACATCAGAACGGGGTTGGGCTTGGAGGAGTCCTCTCGGGCTCCCTGGTGGTCTAGCAAAGTGTTGAGTTCATTATGAATGGCCACCTCATCCAAGGACAATCAAATTATGCACATCAGAATAGTGATGTCGCTACAATTTATGCAGGATGAGATTCAAATTAGGGTCTGTGGTGAGCTGATGCAATTGTTTTTATGGCGTAAGGGCACACATTTCCTTCAACTCATTTGTACACAAGATCAGCAGGTAACATGCGTGGCATCCATATTGGAACAGACTTGAGTAACATGCGTGGCATCCATATTGGAACATACTCGAGTAACATGCGTGGCATCCATATTGGAACATACTCGGGTAACATGCGGGTCATTCCATGTCAAATCAACTGAAAATCTGCCTTCATCTCTCAGATTTTTGTAAAATTTTGGGGAATGACTGGGATCCATGAGTAACGGCCAGAGCTAAAATATTTCTGGTCACACCCACTTAATTAATGAGATACGTGCCGACGAACTTTGCGCTAATTAGCACTACCTCGGAAATTCAAATGCCCGTAGCCTTGAAAGTATAGCTCCTGTAGAGCTGGTTCTGGGGTCATTTTGAAGCTCTTTTCAAGGCCTATAATTTGTCTCAGACAATCTTTCTCTTCAAATCAACCAGAAAAAAGGTATCACAATTTATAAACTTCAAACTTGAACCCTCCCAAAATATATCCTTCAAATTTCTCCAAATTTTTGCCAGAGTTACATCATAATGTAAACAAGCTTCCCTGTAAGTTTTGTGATGGGCACTTTGACAGTTTTTGAGCAATAAGCAATTATATACAGCATAACCATACGAAAATGTACTCATAGTACTTAGGGACGCCCATTATATAGCTATTGATGCTCTCCAGGCCTTAGTAATAGGTATATATGTGCATTATCGTAAATTGCACCTGATCGCAGGTGACAGATCTACATATCAATCCCTGACATCTATTGGGGGGAATGTTCCCAAGAGCTGGCAGGCATATTCAGGTCTTAGAGGAATCCCATGAAAAACCCCAGGGGGTAATTCCAGGTTGGTTGGCTATATAATGTTAAGTCCTGCTCAGTTGGTACAGTCACTTCTAAATTCACTTGAACCTGGAGAGTTCTTGGTCATTGCAGACTTCGCGGAGAACTACAGTTTCATAATTCAGGATGCAGCTCAGTCATTCCACTGGAACAATCTCCAGGCAACAATCCACCCTTTCGTGTGTTATTATCGACGTGACAAGCAAGATAAAACACCTGAACACACACAAATTTCATCATCATATCAGAATGTAACATTCATGATACTGCGGCAGTTCATCTGTTTCAAAAACTGCTGCTTCAGTTCCTCACTAAGAAACTCGGTCAGGACCCTAAAAGAATTGACTATTTCTCTGATGGTTGCGCTGCCCAATACAAGAATCGGAAGAACTGTACTTCCATAAAGATGATTTTAGTGTCCAAGCTGAATGGCACTTTTTTGCTACATCACATGGGAAATATGTGTTAGCTAAGATTGATGATTGCAGTTGTGCTTCTGAGATAACGAAGTCTATTAATGTACTAACTGCAATAAGTTGGATATCTCGGGCATGGAGTGAAGTAAAACCAGAAATGATATCTAAGTGCTTCAGAAGTGGTGGTGTTCTTAATAGTGAGTTGGATGTGACCAGCTTAATGAAGAAGATCCTTTTCAAGACATTCATGCCGAATTTGTACTAGATGCACTCATTTCAAAGACAATGGGCTCCAAGGGTAGTTGTTCACCTGATGAGTATGTCCGGAGACAGCAATCTTCCTGTATGTACTGAGTTTGATGATACCTGCGAAGAAAGCTTCTTAGCAAGCCTTTCTGAACAGTCATCCATTGTTGAATGTGAGGAAGCACTTACAGATGGAGAAGACCCAGACCTACTACCACCTCCCCCCAAATTGAGAAACTATGGAGAAGCTATACAATCATTAGAGGAGGTCAAAGGAAAGCCGTACATGTTTTACCGAAGCCTTGAGTACCAGTTCTCTAATTGATAAAGTAGCTTGCCTTCATTCAGTTAATGCCAGACAAAGTACTCTACATTCATACTTCCCTGCCCTTCACACTGAATAACTGCATCAATTTATGTCTACAATTAACAAGTATCTTATAATTATTATGTGCACATATATAATATAATATGCATGTGGTATCTACAATTGGTAAATGAACTTGATGAATGAACAAACAATCCACGTTCTCCACCTATTATACACCTATTATACACCTATTATAATGATAAAATGAGATTAATGGGGAATAACCTCTGAATAAGGGACACCTCCGAATAATGGACAAAAGTCCTCGTCCCAATACGTCCGTTATTCAGAGGTTCCACTGTAGTCCATTAATTCATGTAGTCCATGCCATACATAATTGTTCATAACTCAAAAACTGTCGGAGTGCCCATCACAAAATTTACAGGGAAGCTTGTTTACATCATAAGGTACCTTTAGCAAAAAAATTGAAGAAATTTGAAGGATATAATTTTTGGGGGTTCAAGTTTGAAGTTTATAAATTGTGATATCTTTTTTCTGGTTGATTTTAAAAGAAAGATTATCAGAGACAAATTATAGGCCTTGAAAAGAGCTTCAAAATGACCCCAGAACCAGCTGTACACGAGCTATACTTCCAAAGATACGGGCATTTGAATTTCCGAGGTAGTGCTAATTAACCCAAAGTTCGTCGGCACGTATCTCATTAATTAAGTGGGTGTGACCAAAAATATTTTAGCTCTGGCCGTTACTCATGGATCCCAATCATTCCCCAAAATTTTACAAAAATCTGAGAGATGAAGGCAGATTTTCAGTTGATTTGACATGGAATGACCCATGCGTGGCATCCATATTGGAACATACTCGAGTAACATGCGTGGCATCCATATTGGAACACACTCGAGTAACATGCGTGGCATCCATATTGGAACATACTCGAGTAACATGCGTGGCATCCATATTGGAACAGACTTGAGTAACATGCGTGGCATCCATATTGGAACACACTCGAGTAACATGCGTGGCATCCATATTGGAACATACTCGAGTAACATGCGTGGCATCCATATTGGACCATACTCGAGAGTAACATGCGTGGCATCCATATTGGAACATACTCGAGTAACATGCGTGGCATCCATATTGGAACACACTTGAGTAACATGCGTGGCATCCATATTGGAACACACTTGAGTAACATGCGTGGCATCCATATTGGAACACACTCGAGTAACATGCGTGGCATCCATATTGGAACACATTCGAGAGTAACATGCGTGGCATCCATATTGGAACAGACTCGAGTAACATGCGTGGCATCCATATTGGAACACACTCGAGTAACATGCGTGGCATCCATATTGGAACAGACTCGAGAGTAACATGCGTGGCATCCATATTGGAACACACTCGAGAGTAACATGCGTAACATCCATATTGGAACACATTCGAGAGTAACATGCGTGGCATCCATATTGGAACACACTCGAGTAACATGTGTGGCATCCATATTGGAACATACTCGAGTAACATGCGTGGCATCCATATTGGAACACACTCGAGTAACATGTGTGGCATCCATATTGGAACACACTCGAGTAACATGCGTGGCATCCATATTGGAACATACTCGAGTAACATGCGTGGCATCCATATTGGAACACACTCGAGTAACATGCGTGGCATCCATATTGGAACACACTCGAGTAACATGCGTGGCATCCATATTGGAACACACTCGAGTAACATGCGTGGCATCCATATTGGAACATACTCGAGTAACATGCGTGGCATCCATATTGGAACAGACTCAAGTAACATGCGTGGCATCCATATTGGAACACACTCTCGAGAGTAACATGCATGGCATCCATATTGGAACAGACTTGTAACATGCGTGGCATCCATATTGGAACATACTCGAGTAACATGCGTGGCATCCATATTGGAACACACTCTCGAGAGTAACATGCATGGCATCCATATTGGAACATACTCGAGTAACATGCGTGGCATCCATATTGGAACACACTCTCGAGAGTAACATGCATGGCATCCATATTGGAACATACTCGAGTAACATGCATGGCATCCATATTGGAACACACTCGAGTAACATGCGTGGCATCCATATTGGAACACACTCGAGTAACATGCGTGGCATCCATATTGGAACACACTCTCGAGAGTAACATGCGTGGCATCCATATTGGAACACACTCGAGTAACATGTGTGGCATCCATATTGGAACATACTCGAGTAACATGCATGGCATCCATATTGGAACACACTCGAGTAACATGCGTGGCATCCATATTGGAACATACTCGAGTAACATGCGTGGCATCCATATTGGAACATACTCGAGTAACATGCGTGGCATCCATATTGGAACACACTCGAGTAACATGCGTGGCATCCATATTGGAACATACTCGAGTAACATGCGTGGCATCCATATTGGAACATACTCGAGTAACATGCGTGGTATCCATATTGGAACATACTCGAGAGTAACATGCGTGGCATCCATATTGGAACACACTCGAGTAACATGCGTGGCATCCATATTGGAACAGACTTGAGTAACATGCGTGGCATCCATATTGGAACATACTCGCGTAACATGCGTGGGGCATCCATATTGGAACAGACTCGAGCTCAGTTGCAGCACAGTCGAGTTTCGAGTTCCATTCCAGCATGGTCATGACTCAAATTCAGTTCCACCCTGGTGGCAACATACTGGGAACAGGCCCAAACCTTCTGGAGCCACTCCTGCCACTAGCAGCTACCTAAACATTCCTAACAAGGAGCTAAAACTTTCCCCAGGGAAGAGGCATTGACCGACCCTTCATTAGACAATACCGTATAGTATGATATTTTGAAGGGTTTGATGTTCGTGATTTCAATGGTCAGAATCCAACCCATGAATAGGTACAACAAAGAGCAGTACAGAAGGGTGTGGCTTCCACTAGACGCTACACAATCCACAATATTTTCTTCGTTCTATAATTTAAGTATGACGGTATGCGTAGATTGGAATAAGATGTCATGACGATGTAGGTGTGCATATATTAGAACAGGATGTCATGATGATGTAGGTATGCGTAGATTGGAATAGGATGTCATGACGATGTAGGTGTGCGTAGATTGAGATGTCATGACGATGTAGAATGTGTACGTAGATTGGAATAGGATGTCATGATGATGTAGGTGTGCATAGATTGAAATAGGGTGTCATGACGATGTAGGTGTGCTTAGATTGGAATAGGATGTCATGACGATGTAGAAGGTGTGCGTAGAATGGAATAGGACGAGTCTTGCTGTGTGGTATGGGCTATTTTGTCTATCCAAAAGGAATCCACGGATAAGTACCTTTCTAGTGTTAACATAGTGTTAACATTTACCGACCCCGACAGGAAAGAAAGGAAACCTCAAGGTTAAAGCGTAAAAACACAGTTGCCATGGAAATGTTGTGGCAAAAACAAATTTGAGCCTTTGTCAGAATATGCTGAAAGTGACTTTTTGAAAGTGAAGTGTTAAAAGAACTTGCTAGGAATAGGAAGAAGTCGGCACAAACTTGGTTGAATCGTGAAGGAAATTAACCTTGCCCTTGCCCAATGAGATCATTAAGGAAATAACCCTTACCCAACAAGAAACTGAGGAAGATATTCATAGTCTGGTGATGGGAAGAAATCGAACTTCGGGCAGATACCATCTTGGTGCTGTGGAACTCCTTCATGGGGGGGATTACCGGAGGACTTGAGCGTGAACAAACAGAAGAGGGTGGGGAGCATGCGAGAGAGAAGATGGGACCCTTTGCAGACACACCCCTCTATGGTAGAGAAGGTCAAGCTTGAGAACAAGCAAGAAAAAAGGGCACTAAATTTCTTCTGGGAGTGATGGCAGGTGAGTGGGTTGACCTCACCCCCATGGGGAGTGGGAGAAGGGGCCATCGTCTTAGAAGATGAAGGAACTGCTGCTGGTGTTGGCACTGACCTTAGCAATGAGTTGCCAGTCCTGATCATGAAGTCATGCTTACTGGGGAAGCTATAATTGGAGATGTCACAGTAGCGTGTCCCGCAGTTGCACTTCAACCCACTAGACCAAGCCAGTGGAGGGGTCACTGTCCATTGGTCACCAACAAGACGACCTAATTACCGAGAGCTCATACTGAGGGCCTAGCTACTCATACTGAGGACCAAGCTACCCAGACTGAGGGCCAAAGCTTGTGGTTTGCTTATTGCTTCTGAGGGCCACCACGGAGCATGCTGGTGAGAATGGAGTGCAGCTTTCTGTTGGAAGCTTATGGTGGCCAAGTAACAACTGCAAGCAAACCAATATTCTTCCTGCATGTCTAAGGAGAAGCAGGCAGGGGAATCAAGAGCAGCAAGCTCACGAGAAGGCTCTGGATGAACAATACGTCTAACTTCCACCCGTTGTGTATTCCCAGACCGTCGCTCGAATGAATACGAAAGTGATCAGATTGTAGATTTTTTTTGGTGAGCTTTCCATCTGGTTCCATACAGTATAGGGTATAATGCACAATGCAGGAAGTGCTCATTGTATGGGAGAATGCATACTGCAGGAAGTGCTCATTGTATGGTATAAATAATGCAGGAAGTGCCCATTATTATGGTATAATGCATAATGAATGCAGGAGAGCGCTCATGGAGTCACTGAAAATCATGAACAACAACATACTTCTTGTGGGGCATAGAATTATTGATATCATAAGTGGGTGTGGCTGAATGTGGTGACACAGGTCCCCTATTCCATGCTCCTTCATGTCCTAACCAAGAAGAACCCCACACTCCATGTCCTAACCAAGAAGGACTCCACACTCCTTCATGTCCTAACCAAGAAGGACTCCACACTCCTTCATGTCCTAACCAAGAAGGACACCACACTCCATGTCCTAACCAAGAAGGACCCCACATTCCATGTCCTAACCAAGAAGGACACCACACTCCTTCATGTCCTAACCAAGAAGGACTCCACACTCCTTCATGTCCTAATCAAGAAGGACACCGCACTCCCTACATGTCCTAACTAAGAAGGACACCACACTCCATGTCCTAACCAAGAAGCTCCCCACTCCTTCATGTCCTAGTCAAGAAGGACACCGCACTCCCTACATGTCCTAACCAAGAAGGACCCCACACTCCATGTCCTAACCAAGACCATGTCCTAACCAAGAAGGACTCCACACTCCTTCATGTCCTAACCAAGGACTCCACACTCCTTCATGTCCTAACCAAGAAGGACTCCACACTCCTTCATGTCCTAACCATGAAGGACACCACACTCCTTCATGTCGTAACCATGAAGGACTCCACACTCCCTACATGTCCTAATCAAGAAGGACACCACCGCACTCCCTTCATGTCCTAACCAAGAAGGACCCCACACTCCATATCCTAACCAAGAAGGACTCCATACTCCTTCATGTCCTAACCAAGAAGGACTCCACACTCCTTCATGTCCTAACCAAGAAGGACACCACACTCACCATGTCCTAACCAAGAAGGACTCCACACTCCATGTCCTAACCAAGAAGGACTCCACACTCCTTCATGTCCTAACCAAGAAGGACTACACACTCACCATGTCCTGACCAAGGACTCAACACTTATTTCATGTCTTAACCAAGAAGGACGTCCTGTTCCAATGGAGCGCACTGTAAATTGTTTACAATCATTTGAAGGCGCGAGTGCCTGTAAGTTCACCCATGTAGTCACACCCACAATCCGGTCGAGAGAAGCTCATTCTGGAGCTAGTGCGAGTGGTCTGGGCCGCAGATTGGCTCAAGGTCAAGTGTATCTCGCCTCTCATACATCCTAGACACTGGACCTCATGAGCGTCTCATAATCCCAGATTGGACCTCATGAGCGTCTCATAATCCCAGACACCAGATCTCAGGAGTATCTCGGACATCCCAGACACTGGACCTCATGAGTATCTCATAATCCCAGACACCAGACCTCAGGAGTGTCTCGGACATCCCAGACACTCAACTCCCATGAGTATCTCATAATCCCAGACTGGACCTCATGAGTATCTCATCCCAGACCCACGTGAGCCACTACATATGGGATTTTGGAATTGGGAACTCTTGGTCTAGCCCGGACAATATACCACTTCTATTCCGATCCTCATCCCATAGAACACCTCAAACAAGTGGCAAGCACACCTTGCGCCAGCTCAGAGCAGTTGCTTTTAGAGTCCAAGAGACGACTTTGGCAATTAAATGCTGTAGGGAAAAGCAACCAGCACCGACGCCCTCTCAAGAAATCTGGTCGCAAGCACGAGTGCCACCCGGACACTGCACGACAGGCTGGAGGAATGTGCCATCCCTTTTCCAGAAGCAGAGGAAATGGCGCAGGACTGAGCCACTCGGAGAGAAGATCTTGATCTAGTAAGTCAATAGCTTGCGTGTGCTTCAAACCAATGGAGAGTGTGGCGATGGAGAGTGTCCACCAGGAGATGGCGATGGAGAGTGTCCACCAGGAGATGGCGATGGAGAGTGTCCACCAGGAGATGGCTGGAGAGTGTCCACCAGGAGATGGCGATGGAGAGTGTCCACCAGGAGATGGCGATGGAGTGTCCACCAGGAGATGGCGATGGAGAGTGTCCACCAGGAGATGGCGATGGAGAGTGAGCACCAGGAGATGGCGATGGAGAGTGTCCACCAGGAGATGGCGATGGAGAGTGAGCACCAGGAGATGGCGATGGAGAGTGTCCACCAGGAGATGGCGATGGAGAGTGTCCACCAGGAGATGGCGATGGAGAGTGTCCACCAGGAGATGGCGATGGAGAGTGTCCACCAGGAGATGGCTGGAGAGTGTCCACCAGGAGATGGCGATGGAGAGTGTCCACCAGGAGATGGCGATGGAGTGTCCACCAGGAGATGGCGATGGAGAGTGTCCACCAGGAGATGGCGATGGAGAGTAAGCACCAGGAGATGGCGATGGAGAGTGTCCACCAGGAGATGGCGATGGAGAGTGAGCACCAGGAGATGGCGATGGAGAGTGTCCACCAGGAGATGGCGATGGAGAGTGTCCACCAGGAGATGGCGATGGAGAGTGTCCACCAGGAGATGGCGATGGAGAGTGTCCACCAGGAGATGGCGATGGAGAGTGAGCACCAGGAGATGGCGATGGAGAGTGTCCACCAGGAGATGGCGATGGAGAGTGAGCACCAGGAGATGGCGATGGAGAGTGTCCACCAGGAGATGGCGATGGAGAGTGTCCACCAGGAGATGGCGATGGAGAGTGTCCACCAGGAGATGGCGATGGAGAGTGAGCACTGAATGAACTCGGTGTGCTTCATTCTGAACCATTAGTGGATGACACGGCATAGTCCAGTGCTACAATACAGTCATGGTGGTCACTCTCTGCTGCTAAGAAAGTACGATAACTACCCCAGAAAAGCCCCTCTCTCAAATACTCGGGTAGACTTTTTGTGTGTGCACAATAAAATAAAAACTCCCTCAGACATAACCACTAGGGGAGAATTCACGGTGCATGGAAAGCATCCTTCAAACTTGCCAACCCTTTACCAGATAGCCACGCCCACTGCAATTGCCAGGACCTCGAGTCTCGAGGCTTCATCTCGAGGCTTCACTACAAATCTTCACTACCAAACACGGAGAGGGCCTGGGGTGCGGAATGGACCACACACTCGTCCAGCTCTCCTTCAACCACATCCCACGAGGTCTGAACGAGCACCTCCTCCCCGGCTGTACATGCCAGCCACTCATGTGATGTTCAAAGGCCAAAACAGCCACTACATCATAAACTCGTCTCATTCTGTCTTGCCAGTCACATAGCCCCGGGGGTGGAGGAGGGGCTACCAGCCCTCTAGGCCGATTTCTTGCATTTGCGGTACCTTATTACTAGCAAACTGAGAGCGAGCGAATCATCAACCATATACCTTTATGTACATGCTATGTACAGGTAGACAAGTCTGATGCAACAATAGAATGCTACAGCCTTACATGTATATTCGAGTATCTCTCCCTAGTAACTACTTGGTGTGTGCTGGCTCCGCCCACCAATGCCTGCCTAAAGGTTCACACGTCACCCTCACTAGCAACACGATGTCACCCTCACTAGCACCATGACGTCACCCTCACTAGCACCACGATGTCACCCTCACTAGCAACACGCTGGAACGAGTCATTTTTATGATATTGTGAAGGTGTCGATCACTTGAATAGATTTCCATTCTAGCTTTAGTTTGCAACGCATCGATCGACATGTGGTATGCTTTATTTGGCAAGAAATTGTTTCATCAAAGGAAGAGACAAACGGTGAAGGATTGATTGGGCTGGTGAGGAATGTTCATGTCTCTCACAGCCCCCATCATTAAGTGCACTTATTGTGAAGTGTCTTTTCCCGAGCATTGATAATGCCTTGGGATATCGCATATACCTACCAGTGGTGACTCCTATTGATGAGCACCTTCATCCACACCAACTACCATTTTCCCATGATGGCCATGTGCTTGTGTGCACACATATACCTTATTATGTTGACCACCCTTTACTTATAGCATGGCCACCGGCACACTTTACCTACACATATACTGATTTGCCTTGAATAGTTGTCCATGACTCCCCTTGAATGCCAACCTTTACCCATGTCTACTTCACATACCTATGAATGCTGTGAATGCCACCCTTTACCTATGACTGTTGTGAATGATATCCCTTACCTATGACTGCTGTGAATGATATCCCTTACCTATGACTGCTGTGAATTATATCCCTTACCTATGACTGCTGTGAATGATATCCCTTACCTATGACTGCTGTGAATGATATCCCTTACCTATGACTGCTGTGAATGACATCCCTTACCTATGACTGTTGTGAATGATATCCCTTACCTATGACTGCTGTGAATGATAATATCCCTTACCTATGACTGCTGTCAATGATATCCCATACCTATGATTTCCCCCTTGAATGCCATGCTTTACCTAGGGTTACTTTGATTACCTATGAGTGCTGTGAATGCCATCCCTTACCCATGACTGCCACCCTTGCTACTTTGAATGCCTCCCTTTAACCTGTAACTGCTGTGAATGCCACCCTTTACCTATGACTGCTGTGAATGCCACCCTTTACCTATGACTGCTGTGAATGCCACCCTTTACCTATGACTGCTGTGAATGCCACCCTTTACCTATGACTTCTGTGAATGCCACCCTTTACCTATGACTGCTGTGAATGCCACCCTTTACCTATGACTGCTGTGAATGCCACCCTTTACCTATGACTGCTGTGAATGCCACCCTTTACCTATGACTGCTGTGAATGCCACCCTTTACCTATGACTGCTGTGAATGCCACCCTTTACCTATGACTGCTGTGAATGCCACCCTTTACCTATGACTGCTGTGAATGCCACCCTTTACCTATGACTGCTGTGAATGCCACCCTTTACCTATGACTGCTGTGAATGCCACCCTTTACCTATGACTGCTGTGAATGCCAACCTTTACCTATGACTGCTGTGAATGCCAACCTTTACCTATGACTGCTGTGAATGCCACCCTTTACCTATGACTGCTGTGAATGCCACCCTTTACCTATGACTGCTGTGAATGCCACCCTTTACCTATGACTGCTGTGAATGCCACCCTTTACCTGTGACTGCTGTGAATGCCATACTTTACCTAAACTTCCCATGAAATTTGATGTGAATACTTTACAAAGCCAGACACCCAAAAGGTCTGCCCATACAGACAAATGCATTGGTCATGTCCACACTGAATTCTAATGACCGTAGATTCTCTAATAGGAACTGGTTACTATTTACTTCTGTCCAAGTTGTGAAGGAGTTCAAGTGCCTGTTTGGAGGACTTCTAATTGTTTGGGTGCCCTGAGGGTGCGGCCGCCAGGAAAGCAGAAATCACAGGTTCACATGCTGCTCTTCAGTTCTCAGCTAAAAGCCTAATGAGCAATTATTTGGGTGTGTCTTATTGCCTATTTGTCTCCATGGTTACAACTGGAAGGGAAGTTGCTAGAACCAGCTACATGCTTACAATTGGAGGGATGGTTACTAATGGAGATATGTGGTATGCATGTTAGCACGCATTGATCTGGTCCATTTCGATAGGTGGTCGAAACAGCAATAAATTCAAGCTGCCCTTGAACGTCAAGAGAGATTTCAAGAGGTCATTGCAATAAATTAAAAGCATTCAAATAACTACGAGAATGTGTTGAAAATAATTTCATTCACTCGCGTCTTCACACGATGCCTGCAGGTTGGAACTTTGAGGAACTAGCTGTCCTGCCGCCAAACTAACTAGCTAGACTAGCTACATGGCTAGAGAACTGTGACCATGATTATGCCTCTTGTGTCTGCACTTCTGAAGTTCGTGCAGTTGTAACTTTCATTGGTTCTGCCTTTCCCTCAGCTCTCTCCTTTCTTCTCTGCAGCAAATGTTTCCTGCGCATCTGTAGGTAGCCAACCAGCAAGAAAAGGATGCACACAAAAAACTCCATGATAAGGTATACAATTTTGACATGACTTTCAGGAGTAATTAATTGATCATTTTTGCTCCATACGGTTTATTTTGGTGCTAGTGTGGATGTGATGAACGTGCATCAACTTCGGAGTTAAGGTGCAGTGTGGGCAGGCCTTAAGAGCCAGTGCCTAAGCACTCATGGTAACACAATTACCACAGGTACCTTGTCATTTCATCAAAAAATATTCAGTGGAGGGAATGAAACGGCCATTTTTTTCAGTGCACACAAGTATACATATTTTTGATGAACATGTTCCTGGATTTGCAAAAGCCTGACTAAAAACAGCAGAATGATTGGGATACAGGCAGTTCTATTATTTCTTGGAAAATAATAATATGGCACCAGTGGCTATGCCTCTCCTTCAGTTATAAACATGTGGCAGTGATAAGTCCAGGCGCTAGTTCTAGAGGACCTTTGTGAACGGGCTGTCTACAAGCACACAAATTAGGCACACTTTCTTCAGCTGCCTTGTTTTCCCAGCTTTTCAAGTTGATTTACAGAGATGACTTGTGTAGAAGACATAGCCAGTACTCTAAATGGATGGGCCAGGGAAGCCTCTAAATGGACACAAACTCCAAATATCGCGTACTTGAACAAAGTTAGTAGTATTCAGCTTCACCTCGGAAGTATGCGGCTTCATCTCGACCCCTCCCTAACAGTTTGGAATGCAATTTCTCAAATTAATAATGATTTAGTGTGTCAGAGGGGAACTGTTTCGTGCCATAGCTCGTGGGACACAAACTTTATGCTGCCGGTCAAAAAAATTCTATATAACAAGTCACATTTAGTCAGGTTTTCACAAATCGGGTCACATATATACAACAATACATGTATGTTCCAAAAGTACTAGCACTCAATGCCACTGGTTTGTCTATTATTTTTGGGCGAGGCAAAATTGCTTGACGACCCTTTACCTTTAAAGCCAATCCTTTGCCTTTAAAAGCCGGCCCTTTACCTTTAAAAGCCGACCCTTTACCTCTTAACAGGCGATCCTTTACCTTTTATCCGGCCACACTTTACCTACCGAGTGACTGCACCACCACAAACGTACTAGGCACAAACCCAACTCTTACCAGGCCACTCCTGCACAACACACCTGCACAACACACTTCCAAGCCTTGTCGAGTCGCTGCTGGTAAATCTGCTGACTGAGCACTCTTCTGTTGTGTGCTTTACATGCATCATGCATGGCCAATGTTTACAGGGCGTGTTGATTCCTACTGCAGATGAGATTATAGCAGCAGTGCTGGGGAATTGCTCGCTGCCTTGTAGCACTCACACACGTCCAGGGAAGACAACACACCGCCGGAGTGGACATTTGTGAGCGAAACAAAAGGGTTTCTTTCCCCTTCTTCTCCATGTCATCTCCATGTCACGCATTTATGGGCGTGTCACGTGCTTGGGGTGGTGAAGGTGAGTGTGACTCGTCCTTCCCATCAAGACGGGCAGGATCTAATTTACTCCTGACAACAAGCCCAATTATACACTATAAATTATTGACCCTCGAATAATCTGTGCCTGTTCACACCCACCTATATCTATATGACAATCCGTTCACGTCATTAGAGAAGGCAAGTCCAATAAGCTGCAGGCTGGCATAGGAATAGGCTGCATTGAGGTAAGCAAACAAAAGCTATGCAGCGCTATGTCCACAGCAAAACTTGCAGCAAGGAAATCCATCCCCAGAAGCACCACCTCCTTTCTCAAGAGTGAAGGGACTCGGTAGCCCTTGACAACCACACACATCTGCATAGTTTGCCTCAGTAGAAAAGCTTCCAGAAACACCAGAGAAGGCCGGGAAGAGATGGCCCATGATGAACAGCCAATAATCGTCAGCCATTTTTAAATTTTATTTTTTAGGCCCATACACCCACTCAAACAGGAAGTACAGTTGTCATTTCGGCGTACTGGGCATGTGCAGGCAAAAAAAATCTTTTTTCATTTTTTTAAAATTAACGTCTTTATATAAAAACTGTGACAGATGTTGGAGCTCAGGCTTGGAAGTGTGGAGGTGCTCATGGCAGTCATATCTATTTAGGGAAGGGGAGGAAGATATTACGAGCTACACGTAATGTCATGTTACAGCGTCCCATGAAAAAATGGGTGTAGCTACAAAACATTATTGTGGGTAGCAATATGATTGAATACCCCCCCCAATATTATAATCTGATCAGCATTATCATTACTGTGATTCCGCCTCCTTATTGAACCACCCTTTACCTTTCCAATTAGAGCCGGGATGTTAGCGGAGTTGGTGGCAAAGCCCATTCCAAAGCAGATTGCCGCCTGCTTCCTTACAAACTCTGCGATTAAAGCTTCCAGCTCCTTATGAATGGCGAGAGTGCCTGCACAATTTAGAAAATAACCATCCTGAAAGAATAAATAAATTTAATAAATATTTAATAATAATAATAACAATAACAATAACAATAACAATAACAATAACAATAATAATAATAATAATAATAATAATAATAATAGTGATTGAAAACATGGATGAATTCCGTGTCGATTTATTTAACTAGTTTCGATCTCCACCAACCCCCCCCCCCCACACAGCCAATATCGCACATGCCCACATGACATACTTCACACATACTTCACACATTGACTGAATGCTAGGGGGGTGGGGTTAGAGCTCAGCCAGAGCAGAGATTGCAATGTGGGCAGGTGATCTTGTTTCTGGGCAGGCTCATTCGGAGGTCGAGGCTAGAGATTGCTGGCTGACTAGACATGCTGGCTAAGAGAATGTTGGTTAGAGTACGTTGGTTAGAGAATGTTGGTTAGAGAATGTTAGTTAGAGAATGCTGATTAGAGAATGTTGGTTAGAGAATGTTGGTTAGAGAATGTTGGTTAGAGAATGTTGGTTAGAGAATGTTGGTTAGAGAATGTTGATTAGAGTACGTTGGTTAGAGAATGTTGGTTAGAGAATGTTGATTAGAGTACGTTGGTTAGAGAATGTTAGTTAGAGAATGTTGATTAGAGTACGTTGGTTAGAGAATGTTGATTAGAGTACGTTGGTTAGAGAATGTTGATTAGAGTACGTTGGTTAGAGAATGTTAGTTAGAGAATGTTAGTTAGAGAATGTTGGTTAGAGAATGTTGGTTAGAGTACGTTGGTTAGAGAATGTTGATTAGAGTACGTTGGTTAGAGAATGTTGATTAGAGTACGTTGGTTAGAGAATGTTGGTTAGAGAATGTTGGTTAGAGAATGTTGGTTAGAGAATGTTGGTTGGAGAATGTTGATTAGAGTACGTTGGTTAGAGAATGTTGGTTAGAGAATGTTGGTTAGAGAATGTTGGTTGGAGAGTGCTGATTAGAGAATGTTAGTTAGAGAATGTTAGTTAGAGAATGTTGGTTGGAGAGTGCTGGCCGGAGAGTGCTGGCCGGAGAGTGCTGGCCGAAGAGTGCTGGCCGGAGAGTGCTGGCCGCCGGAGAGTGCTGGCCGGAGAGTGCTGGCTGATAGTCTACGTAGGTGGTGGCAGTTCATGTTCAACATGGTGTAGCAAATATTAACACTGTTGGGTCCTAAATAAGGAATAAGTTAATTGAAAGCTGCTGGCTAGTGTGGTGTGTAGGGTGACTGATTAGGGCCTTCTTGAGCCAGTGTGCATGTGTGTGTGCATACATGTGTATGTATGCAGGGGGCATGTCTACATGCATGGTGTGTGTGTGCATGTGTGTGTGCATACATGTGTATGTATGCAGGGGGCATGTCTACATGCATGGTGTGTGTGTGCATGTGTGTGTGCATACATGTGTATGTATGCAGGGGGCATGTCTACATGCATGGTGTGTGTGCATGTGTGCATACATGTGTATGTATGCAGGGGGCATGTCTACATGCATGGTGTGTGTGCATGTGTGCATACATGTGTATGTATGCAGGGGGCATGTCTACATGCATGGTGTGTGTGCATGTGTGCATACATGTGTATGTATGCAGGGGGTGCATGTCTACATGCATGGTGTGTATGTGTGCATGTTTGATTGTGTGCAGGGCTGCATGTGTGCATTGTGTGAATGTGTGCATGAAGGTTTGCATGTGTGCATGGTGTGTGTGCATGGTGTGTGTGTGCATGGTGCGTGTCTGTGTGTAGTGTGTGTAAAGTGTGTGTAAAGTGTGTGTAAAGTATGTTTGTGTAAAGTGTGTGTAAAGTGTGTGTGTAAAGTGTGTGTAATGTGTGCATGGAGTGTGTGTGTGTGTAAAGTGTGTGTGTGTAAAGTGTGTGTGTAAAGTGTGTGTGTAAAGTGTGTGTAAAGTATGTTTGTGTAAAGTGTGTGTGTAAAGTGTGTGTGTAAAGTGTGTGTGTAAAGTGTGTGCATGGAGTGTGTGTGTGTGTAAAGTGTGTGTGTAAAGTGTGTGTGTAAAGTGTGTGTATGTGTGGTTTGCAGGTGCAGCCGTAGAAACAATAAAAGCAGCTACAAGAACTGAGTGAGTTATAGAACTATATTTGGGCTAAAGCCACACCCCTCTGAATGTTTCAATACATGCACGTGTACATTATAAATACATGCACGCATACACACATACATCGCATACACACATACATACATACATATCCACTGTCCAAATTTGTGGTCATCTCACACACAAAAGAGGAGATCTACCTAATACTGTCAGTCCCCTAGTTCTGCCACACCTTACCCAAATCTCGACGCGCGCTGCACACGCCAGCGCCATACTTCATGGTGGCCTCCTTCGCAGCATCAACACACGGCCCAGTATTCTGCGCAAATCCAAGGTAGTTATACGAGCCCAAGTTGAGACAGTTGGTCTTAGTTCCAGGATACCTGCACAGCATATGCACATCACAACACACACCAAATCTCACTCTGGGAAGCAGCTAATTGTTTGCATGGCACACTAATGGATGGCAACGTGCAAACTGCAGCCTCCAATCTACACTTCTGACCTAGTGCCCTTATAACAAGCAAGAAATAAGTCCCCAACAGGGTTGTCACACCCCACTATGACAGGGTAACGCCCCTACGACAGGGGTCACACCTCAATTGGGTGGTACTGCACCCCATAGTGGTAGCCACACTCTCAAGGAGGGTGTTGACCACACCCACAACAGGGTTCCTCACCCTCCACGCTGCTTGGAAGGCTGAACTTGACATATGGCACAAGTGGCAATGCAATGCCAACACACAATATTGTGGCCATATAGTGTTTGTATTAACCCTCCCACAGACAGACTCCTGAGAGAGTTAAAATATATCAGACCACAGGCAGACTCCTGGGAGAGTTAAAATATATCAGACCACAGACAGACTCCTGGGAGAGTTAAAATATATCAGACCACAGACAGACTCCTGGGAGAGCTAAAATAATATCAGACCACAGACAGACTCCTGGGAGAGTTAAAATATATCAGACCACAGACAGACTCCTGGGAGAGTTCAAATATATCAGACCACAGACAGACTCCTGGGAGAGTTAAAATAATATCAGACCACAGACAGACTCCTGGGAGAGTTAAAATAATATCAGACCACAGACAGACTCCTGGGAGAGCTAAAATATATCAGACCACAGACAGACTCCTGGGAGAGCTAAAATATATCAGACCACAGACAGACTCCTGGGAGAGTTAAAATATATCAGACCACAGACAGACTCCTGGAAGAGTTAAAATATATCAGACCACAGACAGACTCCTGGGAGAGTTAAAATATATCAGACCACAGACAGACTCCTGGGAGAGTTAAAATATATCAGACCACAGACAGACTCCTGGGAGAGATAAAATATATCAGACCACAGACAGACTCCTGGGAGAGTTAAAATATATCAGACCACAGACAGACTCCTGGGAGAGTTAAAATATATCAGACCACAGGCAGACGCCTGAGAGAGTTAAAATATATCAGACCACAGACAGACTCCTGGGAGAGTTAAAATATATCAGACCACAGACAGACTCCTGAGAGAGTTAAAATAATATCAGACCACAGGCAGACTCCTGGGAGAGTTAAAATATATCAGACCACAGACAGACTCCTGGGAGAGTTAAAATATATCAGACCACAGACAGACTCCTGGGAGAGTTAAAATATATCAGACCACAGACAGACTCCTGGGAGAGTTAAAATATATCAGACCACAGGCAGACTCCTGGGAGAGTTAAAATATATCAGACCACAGACAGACTCCTGGGAGAGTTAAAATATATCAGACCACAGACAGACTCCTGGGAGAGTTAAAATATATCAGACCACAGACAGACTCCTGGGAGAGTTAAAATATATCAGACCACAGACAGACTCCTGGGAGTTAAAATATATCAGACCACAGGCAGACTCCTGGGAGAGTTAAAATATATCAGACCACACGCAGACTCCTGGGAGAGTTAAAATATATCAGACCACAGACAGACTCGTGGGAGAGCTAAAATACAGTTACATGTCTATCAATTTACTGATCGCCGCTTCCTTTCTACGTTATAGTAGAGCAGACACCAAGTGAGAAACTCAATAAAGTCCCTAGCAACCATTTATTACGGGTTAGCACTAGTTGACAAGCATTGTGGTCAACTTTTTGCGATCACACCGCTGACCACAGACAAACAAAGAAAAGGAATATAATTGTATTTCTTTTAAGAGCAGTTAATTTTGCATGTTGTACAGAATCTATTGCTTACCAACTAATATTCAGCAAACATCTGTTATTGTTGGCAGGCAGAGAACAAGCACATGCTATAAGTAGCTAAACTTTTGGAGACAAAGGAGGCTTATTAGTGGGATTATAACAGGCATATCACTACTCTCACTATTTGATGCATACAGCAAGTTTATTGTATGTCCAAATGCAACACCGCAAATGCAACACTGCAGATGCAACACTGCAAATGCAACACTGCGGATGCAACACTGCAAATACAACACTGCAAATGGCAAATACAACACTGCAGATGCAACACTGCAAATGGCAAATACAACACTGCAAATGCAACACTGCAAATACAACACTGCAAATGCAACACAACACTGCAAATGCAACACAACACTGCAAATACAACACTGCAAATACAACACTGCAAATACAACACTGCAAATACAACACTGCAAATACAACACTGCAAATACAACAGCAACACAACACTGCAAATACAACACTGCAAATACAACACTGCAAATACAACACTGCAAATACAACACTGCAAATACAACACTACAAATACAACACTGCAAATGCAACACTGCAAATACAACACTGCAAATGCAACACTGCAAATACAACACTGCAAATACAACACTGCAAATACAACACTGCAGATGCAACACTGCAGATGCAACACTGCAAATACAACACTGCAAATACACACTGCAAATACAACACTGCAAATACAACAGCAACACAACACTGCAAATACAACACTGCAAATACAACACTGCAAATACAACACTGCAAATACAACACTGCAAATACAACACTACAAATACAACACTGCAAATACAACACTGCAAATGCAACACTGCAAATACAACACTGCAAATACAACACTGCAAATACAACACTGCAAATACAACACTGCAAATACAACACTGCAAATACAACACTGCAAATGCAACATGCAAATACAACACTGCAAATACAACACTGCAAATACAACACTGCAAATACAACAGCTTTTGAATTATTTTTTGTTTTGCAGGCATTCTTCAACACAGCGTAGACAGGGCCTTGCTTTTTGCCACCCTGTACCATGCATATGAATATCATTATTCCTCCACATACAACATTGCTTATAATGCTGCTATTTCTACATATGTATTTGTTATATTTGAGTTGTGAGAAGAGATGGGGAAAAAAGAGAGGCCAGTTCTCCAGCACCATTCTCCAGCATCAAGTCTATGAACATACAGTGTACAATTCCAACTAGGGTTTTTTTTTAATCCTAGGATATACCCGGGAAACTAGATACCCCAGGATATACCTGGGAAACTAGCTGTAGCCTAGATACCCCAGGATATACCCGGGAAACTAGCTGTAGCCTAGATACCCCAGGATATACCCGGGAAGCTATCTGTAGACTACATACCCCAGGATATACCCGGGAAGCTAGCTGTAGACTACATACCCCAGGATATACCCGGGAAGCTAGCTGTAGACTACATATTACCCCAGGATATACCAAAGAAGCTTCAGTTGTCGACTAAATACCCAGGATATACCCGGGAAGCTATTTGTAAACTACATATTACCCCAGGATATACCCGGGAAGCTAGATACATATTACCCCAGGATATACCTGAGGAGCTAGCTGTAGACTACATATTACCCCAGGATATACCCGGGAAGCAAGCTGTAGACCCCAGGATATACCCGGGAAGCTAGTTGTAGACTAAATATTACCAACATTTCACACAGGGGAAAAAGCTACTGCCCTTTAGACAACTAACAGGAGTTAGACCCTACTCACAAACCTTCATCCATGCCTTCTCATCAGTCACCCAGCCATCTTTCCGCTGTTCGACTGCTGTGGCCAACTTATCCAAGGCTCCTCGTTCGCAAGAAAGCCACAATCTTCCTCCTTGCTCGAGTCATCCTCAAGAAAGCCACAATCTTCCTCCTTGCTCGAGTCATCCTCAAGAAAGCCACAATCTTCCTCCTTGCTCGAGTCTTGCTCGAGTCATCCTCAGACAAGTCAAAAGTATTACTCGTCATTAGAAAAATTACCTCGTCTTTTGGGGGGTTCAAAGCTGCGAACAGTCGGTGCTTCAAGATTTCCCCCACTTAGTTCCCGGGAAGTGATGCAGTTGAAATTAGGTGCATAAATAAACCTGGAAAGTGATTAAAAACTCTGCCTTGTAAATGATTGTGCATGTGTGCTTTTCTTCCAACCAGCAAACCCCAGAACGTCATGTGGTGCCGTTGACGGTGAGTGGGTTAAAGTATTTCCAAAAAAGCTGGTTGCTTAGCATACGTGCTAACAACACAAACCGTCAAGAAACCACACATTCTAGCGAATGACAATCAGTCTCCACGCATGTAAGGATACTTTTTAACTCTATAGAGTGCACACCACCAGCAATTGGGCCTTGAAGAGAATGTCAGGTGATAGATGCGTGGAGCAGTAGAGGCTGGAGAATGTTTTTTCTATTGTTTTTTTTAATGATCAATACTCAATACATGAATGGAGTTAATCCTTTAATCATGATGCTAATAAAAACAAGGGCAGAGTAACCCTCCTCAGTGCACTCCATCCCCTCGCTCACATCAGCTCTGCAGTCCCGATCTCTTCAAACCTTGACCAGGCTATAACCTTCCAAAGCCTTCTTCACTTTGCTGCAGCAGCTCTTCCTGGCCGGGGAAAAGAGGCTCAGTTAGTGCCGACCACGTCTCATCCTGAGCTGGCCATCTTCAGCCCATCAACTAGCAGCCTTGACTTTCCTCGGTCACGATCTAGTCCGGCCAGAAAAAAATGGCCCTTTCTCGCATTCTCAAGAGCAAAATCATGACAGCACCTAATCACAAAGACTAGAACCAACCACGGGATATACGCTTATGGAACTGTCTACAGATTTTAATTAAATTGGATTTACCCAACAAAAGCTCTTAAATAATAGTTCACCCCTCACCTTAGTTTCCCCTATCAGAAGAACCCTTCAGTCCACAAGGCTGGCCCAACTGCTGTGACCACGCAGCAGATCTGGGCGAAGATGAGCGTCCCTTCACCAACCAGCCATCTTCTCTAAAAAACCACCGTGTCTTTGAGAAGTGCACACATTCCAACGGACAAGATGGAGCAGATGGCAGCTGGCCACGAGGCAGTGTAGGACCTAGAGAAAGGTCGGCAAGTAGATTGGCTTGTGTCCCGCACCCAAACAACCAAAGGTTAATATATTATTATCAAAGATCAATCTTTTATTAATCAGCTTTTGGGAGGTGGGTGTGGTTATTTTGCCAACACTCCAACCGAATCCTTCGGTCCCCTTCAGGAAATAGTTGTTGCAAGTGGGCTGGTAACCTTTCTGCCATCAAAGGTTCCTATAATGGACCTGCTAACTCCACAAGTGGCGTATTGGGAGGGTGAGCCAAGGAAGAACGTGTGAATTGGCAGGCCACATCACGCCCAACTGCTCTTCAATTAGTCGCAGGTTGGATTATAAACCCCCCCCCCCCCCCCCCCCCCCCCGCGCGCTAATATTATAAACCCCTCCTAAATAACCCTCGTCACGTTGATCTTTACAAATCTCTTGCGAATACTGCAAATTCTTGCTCCACCATTCCCCGTGGTAACTGCAACAACACATTTAGCGAGAGGTTTCAGATCTCACATGTACCTCTCCAGCAGGGGCGTGGCACTTGGCTCAGTGCTACCAAAGAGCTCTGACAATCTTGTCTCAACAGAGAAGTAGCCGACGTCAACTCCATCTGTTGCTCAGCAACACGACCACGAAAGGTATATCTAAAGTAGGCATGGCTATAATTGCCTATAATCAGAGCAAATGTTTTTATAGGCCTGGACTGTCGTTGAGAGAAGACTTGGATTGACGACCTTTCCCTTGCAGCGAAGTGTCTGAGAACATGAATTTGTTCTACCGGAATGTAATTACCGGTTGCTCTAAATGAGTCGAGTTGCCGTCAAGAGAAGTAGTCGGTATCAGTAGGCAAGGACCTGCAGGTAGATGACAACATCAACGGAGACGACACCTTACACATGTTCGTTTAGGCTGTGAAGCCGACCTCTCCTCCGTACCAAGAACCTGAAATAAACATAACCTCTGAACTTTTCGCTTCTTCTCCACGTGAAATGAAACGCATGCCGTGAAGGCCACACCCACCTTCACCAATCATAAGTAGTAGTGATTAACCAGCCCCACCCTAGCAGCGGTGAGAAGCACCTGAGTGTCCCCAAACCCTCTTCCCTCCCCACCAGGAAGGTAAAGGGTCGGTCATCCCAAGAGACAACCATCTTCTCAGCCATCACTCATTAGTGAATTCTGTAACCCCTCCCCCATATATATATATTAAAAACCTGACATTCTTTAAAATGAATATATATATTTTAATGACAGGTTGACTCTCGGAATTGCACCACACTGCTCACAAAGTCACCTGACCCGGCAACATCCCACGGACAACATTTAACTAAAGGAGCCAGGGTGCTGAACTCGTCATCTTGGCAGCCCCTGACAGATTGGACGCTGTCGTATCAATCATCGGAGCAGCTGCCACATACATGTACCTGCAGGCCTACGTGTCTCGCAGGCTTAGTAGTTCACATATTAGACGCACGTCTAGTGCCACCCTGCAGAACCCTGAGGGCTGCTGCTGATGCCACAAGTTCAGAGTTCTTGCCCACTGGATAGAGCTAGGATTAGGGCTACAACTAGCGTTAGGGCTATTCCTAGGACAGGGGGCCTATGATTAGGGCTAGAACAAGGTAGGATTAGGACTAGGACAAGGGATAGGACAAGGACAAGGACTAGGAGATTAAGGGGATCCAGCACGGCAAGACTGGCTAAAAACGTTGTTGACTTTTGACTGCCCATAACTTTTTTTATAATTGGTTTGTGTAGATAATTTTATGCTCAAATTGTTGCTTGTTCTATGTGCTTTCCAATGATATATAAAATATCTCTAGAGGCATGTTTTGTCAGAAGATGCATGCAGAAACATTCAAGGCAGGACCCTCCTCCGTTTGGCAGACCCCCACTACTCATTTTTAAAAATCAAAAGCTGTAAATTGGTTTGTAGCTAACAGCTGTGATTGGGCTGAAATCATATTGAAGTGGTTGTTGAATGGCAACGTGCCATGCGCTAAAAAGTGATTTTTAGCGCTGTAATCAAATACTGCAGGTGCCATTCAACAACCACTTTAGTTATTGCAATGTGGTTTCACTCTACAAACCAATTTACAGCTTTTGATTTTTAAAAATGAGTAGTGGGGGTCTGCCAAACGGAGGAGGGTCCTGCCTTGGATGTTTCTGCATGCATCTTCTGACAAAACATGCCTCTAGAGATATTTTATATATCACTGGAAAGCACATAGAACAAGCAACAATTTGAGCATAAAATTATCTACACAAAACAATTATAAAAAAAGTTATGGGCAGTCAAAAGTCAACAACATTTTTAGCCAGTCTTCTATGGACGCTGAGGTGGGCTAGGCTAGGACTAGGTTAGGGCTAGGTTAGGGCTAGGTTAGGGCTAGGTTAGGGCTAGGTTAGGGCTAGGTTAGGGCTAGGTTAGGGCTAGGTTAGGGGGCTAGGTTAGAGCTAGGTTAGGGCTAGGTTAGGGCTAGGTTAGGGCTAGGTTAGGGCTAGGCTAGGGCTAGGACTAGGTTAGGTTCATGGAGAAGTATCCTTAGTTATGAACCAAGTAGTTAGCCACATATAAGTCCTTTACCCAGCCTTCTTTGCAGGGGACACACTATAACCCTTTACCCAGTCTTCTTGTGGTTAAAACTTAGGACTAGGGTTAGGACTAGGTTAGGACTAGGGTTAGGACTAGGGTTAGGCTAGGGTTAGGCTAGGGTTAGGACTAGGGTTAGGACTAGGGTTAGGACTAGGGTTAGGACTAGGGCTAGGACTAGGACTAGGGCTAGGACTAGGACTAGGGCTAGGACTAGGACTAGGGCTAGGACTAGGGTTAGGACTAGGGCTAGGACTAGGGCTAGGACTAGGGCTAGGACTAGGGCTAGGACTAGGGCTAGGGCTAGGACTAGGGCTAGGACTAGGGCTAGGACTAGGGCTAGGACTAGGGCTAGGGCTAGGACTAGGTTAGGACTAGGGTTAGGACTAGGGTTAGGACTAGGGTTAGGACTAGGGTTAGGACTAGGGTTAGGACTAGGGCTAGGACTAGGGCTAGGACTAGGGCTAGGACTAGGGCTAGGACTAGGGCTAGGACTAGGGCTAGGACTAGGGTTAGGACTAGGGTTAGGACTAGGGCTAGGGTTAGGACTAGGGCTAGGGCTAGGACTAGGGCTAGGAATAGGGCTAGACTAGGCTAGGACTAGGGCTAGGACTAGGGCTAGGACTAGGGCTAGGAATAGGGCTAGACTAGGGCTAGACTAGGACTAGGGCTGGGGCAAGGGCTGGGGCTAGGACTATGGCTAGGACTAGGGTTGGGTTAGGACTAGGGTTAGGACTAGGGTTGACTAGGGTTAGGACTAGGGTTAGGGTTAGGACTAGGACTAGGACTAGGACTAGGGCTAGGACTAGGGTTAGGACTAGGGCTAGGACTAGGGCTAGGACTAGGGCTAGGACTAGGGCTAGGACTAGGGCTAGGACTAGGGCTAGGACTAGGGCTAGGACTAGGGTTAGGACTAGGGTTAGGACTAGGGTTAGGACTAGGGTTAGGACTAGGGTTAGGACTAGGGTTAGGACTAGGGCTAGGACTAGGACTAGGGCTAGGACTAGGGCTAGGACTAGGGTTAGGACTAGGGCTAGGGTTAGGACTAGGACTAGGGCTAGGACTAGGGCTAGGAATAGGGCTAGACTAGGGCTAGACTAGGGCTAGACTAGGACTAGGGCTAGGGCTGGGGCTAGGGCTGGAGCTAGGACTATGGACTAGGGTTAGGACTAGGGTTAGGACTAGGGTTAGGACTAGGGCTAGGACTAGGGCTAGGACTAGGACTAGGACTAGGGCTAGGACTAGGGCTAGGACTAGGGTTAGGACTAGGGCTAGGGTTAGGACTAGGACTAGGGCTAGGACTAGGGCTAGGAATAGGGCTAGACTAGGGCTAGACTAGGACTAGGGCTAGGGCTGGGGCTAGGGCTGGGGCTAGGACTATGGCTAGGACTAGGGTTGGGTTAGGACTAGGGTTAGGACTAGGGTTAGGACTAGGGTTGACTAGGGTTAGGACTAGGGTTAGGACTAGGACTAGAACTAGGGCTAGGGCTAGGACTAGGGCTAGGGCTAGGATTAAGCTGAGGTGTGCAAGAGCTTTACATTCCTGATCTCGGGATTGCCTATGATGTCATTAGACCTCGCTGGTCACTCATGTCTAATGCACCGTGAAAGATCACCCTAAATGATGCCCACCCAACAGTGTCAACCCTTTCCAGTCCCAACAACTAGAACTGTATACAAGTAGCCCTCGATCAGGACAGCCCTAGCCCTACACATATCACGACTGTGATTCATAGCATCTGATGTGGATTGAGTTTCTTGATCGAACATTAGCTCTGTGGATAATTGCTCCTCACAATGGCCTCTGTTTCTCGTGGCCTCTTCACTACTCTAGAGCCCTTCTCGTCATAGCTGCAACATATCTTTTAAATCAAATATCGGCAAGGTCTTCTAATGACAGCTGCGACAGTTGAGAGATCAAAAGACCGAAGAGAGAACTGGCCTCGCAGTTCCAGAATGACCATGGCTGACCAAGGTGTATAATAGCTGGTCTAAGGCTTTGGTTGTTGCATTATATATATACAAAATGCCAGCTCCACTGCAGCTTAGGAGCACGGGCAACCACTCCCCGGAGTGCTGTCCTGGTTCCACCAACAAGCAGGACCTTGCTACTTGCACTACCTACCTCAACTAAGTTGCTCCACTCCTGTCCTGACATGTCAGTGTGTGCATGTGCACCTCACCCCTAAGGCCACTGCACCTGCTAATGGAACCTTGAGAGGTGGACAGCTGTTCCAGCACCTTCAAGCCTCCCATCCACGAGTACTGTATGCCAGTACGGAATGCTCACCAAGCCAACAACAAAATGTCGTAGACAGAAAGCAGAACCGTGCAGGCCCATGGATGCGCTCCAGATGGAATCAGGGCGAACAAGACTGTTGCCAGATTCTTAAGGCAAGTATCTCTTAACCACAAGTGCCTGCTGCCAAACAGCACTTGTTTGTCTGGTGGCAATAACAACAGCTTTCAGTAATTGGGAGCTCATGTCTATTCTTGTGTAGATTAATGCCTGCCATATGTCCTTCCCAGTGCATCTAATGTTCACAGTTACAAACTAATATTCGTCAGCTGCTGACTGTAGGTTGGGGCACGATGATTCATCTCTAGAGAGAAATCAAGCACGCCACTAGGAGGAGATAAAGGTGTTAAGTAGTCAACACTATTTTAAGTGGTAAGCTAGGTTTCTTTCTTTCATCCACCCCCCCCCCCACCCCCCCCCCACACACACACACACCCCCTAACCCATGTAAATAATTGCTCTGAACTTCTTGAAAATTCCATTGCTTGTGTGCGTGAATGATAGAAAAATTAGCACTATCAATGTAAATAAATAGGTCTAAGTCAGGCCTTACAGCCAAGCACAGATGGTGTCCTTGAAGTATGTCTTGTGTCAGGCCTGAAGTATGTCTTGTGTCAGGCCTAACAGTCAAGCACAGATGGTGTGTTGAGCACCTTGAAGTATGTCTTGTGTCAGGCCTAACAGTCAAGCACAGATGGTGTACTAGAACACCTTGAAGTATGTCTTGTGTCAGGCCTAACAGCCAAGCACAGATGGTGTGTTGAGCACCTTGAAGTATGTCTTGTGTCAGGCCTAACAGCCAAGCACAGATGGTGTGTTGAGCACCTTGAAGTATGTCTTGTGTCAGGCCTAACAGCCAAGGACAGGAGGTGTGCTAGAGCACTTGAAGTATGTCTTGTGTCAGGCCTAACAGTCAAGCACAGGCAAGGCTGTCCTCACCAAAGTTACACCATTGCCACCACGTGCCCTCTTGACTCTGGCCTAATAGGAAGCGCTGCTATAGTAGTCCTTGCCCTCCGAGTAAGCAGGGAAGTTGTGGAGAAATGCCTGCATCAAGTCAGGCAGGCAGGGACAGTAACAAGGAATGAGGTGCCAGTAAGCACTGCAGCTGAACTTGACCTCTGCAGCTGAACTTGACCTCTGCAGCTGAACTTGACCTCTGCAGCTGAACTTGACCTCTGTAGCTGAACTTGACCTCTGCAGCTGAACTTGACCTCTGTAGCTGAACTTGACCTCTGTAGCCGTGTACCAAGTGATTAAACGCCATATGGCACGAACTTTGACATCGTCGTTTAATATTTATTTTACATGCCCATTCTCCATATGCACATGCCCACTAGACTGCACATGCCCAGTAGACTGCACATGCCCAGTAGACCGCACATGCCCAGTAGACTGCACATGCCCAGTAGACTGCACATGCCCAGTAGACTGCACATGCCCAGTAGACAGCACATGCCCAGTAGACAGCACATGCCCAGTAGGCTGCACATGCCCAGTAGACTGCACATGCCAAGTAGACTGCACATGCCCAGTAGACTGCACATGCCCAGTAGACTGCACATGCCCAGTAGACTGCACATGCCCAGTAGACTGCACATGCCCAGTATACTACACATGCCCAGTAGACGGCTCTTTTAAATATAAATACCTCACTTTGGGTTGGACGGGTAGAGCACGCGAAATAAAATTTTAATGGCTGACCATCATAACTGTCTTTGGTCTCTTCCTGTCTTCTGCTACTGCTTCTCTAAGTTCTTCGTTGGAAAGCAGCACAGGCACGTGTGCTTACCAGGAATCACTCTGAATGCCTTCACTCTTGAGCAAGGAGGTGCTGCTGGATGGAATTCTTTGCTGTGAGTTTTGTTGTAGACATATAGCAACACATGTAGTGCTGCAGAGCTCTTGTTTGCTTACTCCAACAGTTCTCATAGCAAACTGCAGCTTATTCTATAATGAGTTAAAGAGTTTGTGAAGTTTATTAGAACAACAAACAACGTCGGCTTTCAATTGGATGTTTGGAGTCAAGGAGCGGTAGCGCAATGCCACATGGGCATTTCAGACTACATGTGTGCATGTGTGTGCGCATGAGTGGGCATTAATAAAAATTAAAAAATGTTGTTATCAAAACAAGCAACTTCATTAGATGGATGGACTGGTCAAAAAAGGAGGGGAGGAAATAAGAGCGTGCCATGTAGACCACAATCAGATATGACCTTTTGCAGCATTTGTTTCAGAAATATGGTCAAGGGTAGGGTAGGCGAGTTCCCTGCATACATGTGCAAAGTAGTCATATTACACCCCCAAGTTAGTTAAAACAAATGGTGTATCCACCTCCATAGCTATGTTGAGATACTGAGTAGCAGTATCATAATGGAACTCGGGGGGAGAAGAGAAAGGGGGGAAATCCAAAATGGGTAAGGATCATCAGTCAAGAATCCCCTGTAATAGGGTCTGGCTATGCGAGACAATGCTCAAGCCAATTCAGTTACTGCATGTTTACGCTAATGAAGTGAACAGTTGGTTGGTCTTGAGACGTTGACAACACAACCTTCCACAAAGGTCAACTGCTTGCAGTGCAGGAGTGTGTACTTTAGTAATAGCATAAACACACTAGGGTTGGCTAGTTCTAGGGTTGGCTAGTTCTAGCAAAGTTATTGAAGGAGGATGCATTGGGGAGTGTGGTAGCACTATATTGGTGTGACCCCTTTTTTTTAAATGGCAGGCAAAAAACACAGTTTGGTAGCTTCCCCTCAAGCGTGTGCTGAATCCTTTGCAAAAGTAGTAAGCCAACAGTCCCAGAATGGTTAAAAATGTGAAGCTTTGTCTTACCTTCTTTCCCCACACACACAACTTGCATACAATATGTCTATCATTATAATTTTACTACCAGAAGACTCCCACTCTGCTACCTTAGCCCCGACATCGGGTAAAGATCGTCAATACCATAAACTCGATTAAGGTCGAGCAGAGCCGTTCAACAGAAACAGGTAAGTAGTCACAATACACATAGTCACAATACACATGTCTATGTGTACATGTAAGCATCCATGGTTGGCTAGTTCTGGTGTTACACTGAGTAACATCTTGTTAGACTAGAAAGAAACGAGACAAAAATGTTCTACTAACACATAGAGGATGATAAGATCCTTCCGTAAGACGACCACCATTTATATATATATTCTTTAAGTTTAACCCTTGTGCTGAAATTACATGCGTGCAATTTTCAAGAGGACAGTCATCAGCACTTCAGCCCTCACTGTAAGGCTGGCTTTTAACCCCTCACTTCCCTGGTCCTCACTTCCCTGGTCCTCACTTCCCTGGTCACAGGAAAACAACAAGCACTCTCTCTGGAGAAGTAGTTTCTCGATGTTTTGGCTATAGCTATTCTAGCGTTTAGTTTGAGCCGAGTAATTCTCTCACCTACTATTTTTTTTGGATCTTGGACAAGGCTTGCTTGCGTACAAATTTTGTTCAGGTAACTGCCCAATATGTGGCAACTACTTGCAAGTTTTAGTTCATAACTAAGGATACTTCTGTGTAGTAGCTTATGTTGGACTAGCATATCGTTTTCTCACCTTTTTCATATCGTAATGTGTCTGCCATCTGAGCTTAGATGTGAGAGACTGTAAGCCTAATTCTGGTAAGCGTTTAGCTATTAACTTAGTAGCTGCTGCAGCTATTCTAAGATATTTAGCTAGTAGCTAAGGCTACTGCTCGAGCTAGCTATAGCGTTCGTCTCCCGAGCAACTATAATTCTAATATAGTAAGTCTTCAAAACATGTGCTCACTTTCTTCAGGTCTGCCTTCCCATCACAAGAGCTGGAAGAGAAACTGGCAGCTCTGATCAAGTAGAGTATCTTGGCTGTTACTTGATGATAATTTATATAATAAGCCACGAGTCATTTCCACTTTGCACTGCTGCTTGGTATAAGCTTGTCCTGTAGGTAGCTTGGACCCACATCACCTGTGCATTGTAAAGATAGTATATATAATATCAGTTATACTTCTCCTCGTTGTCCATACTAGACATACAAGTGGTCACCTGAAGCTAAGAACACCTCCATTCTATGCTTGGTCCTCTCTCTCCCAGTCAGTTCAACTTCCAAATAGCCGAAGTCCTCTGCAACACCATCTGAACTGCACTGCTACTACACAGGTTGCTATCCAGATCTATTACAAAACCATACTCCGTCTCTCAATCTCCACATCAGTATCTATCCAAGACATTGTCCACAAGACTTAATCTGTGCTGTACGCTGGCCTGTAATAGTTTAGAAAGCTGGTAGCTGAACCCTTAGGGGGGGGGGAGGGGCAGAGCTCCCAAATCGAAGGGCAGAGGACATATTGATCAGTGTGGTAATCAGTATGGTAAAGGAGAAATCATAAGGAAGAAACTCATCAGGACTCCATGACCATCATCTTATTATTTTTAATTAACGCAAATGCACGTCACAATTCTGTGACTGTCATCTCCGCGCAACTTCTAATTATCTCACGGACTCGGGAGAGTCATCCTTTAAGGGTTAAAATCCTTTAAGGGTTAAAATCCTTTAAGGGTTAAAAACAAAATAAGGTTGGCCAACTAAAGAATTGACACAAGAATTTACCAATGCAGACAAACATCTGATGACCCTTTACCAGACCAATATTATACACGTACTGTTTTAAATTTTTATATTTGTCAATTAATAGGTAAAGGGTAAATGTTTGTCTGCATTGGTAAATTCTTGTGTCATTTCTTTTCTGACAGTAATGCAATTACTGCATGTAAACTCTGGTTGCTTAGCCCCCCCCCCCCCCCCCCCGCTTATAACCTGCAAGAAAACGGCACTTAACCGAGAATAGGCACTTAACTGAGCACTATTGCCAAATAACGCACATAAACAGAAACATACATTAAACAAATTATTTTCCATATATATATTTTAGGAGAACTTAGGACCTATCTTGCCAGCTAGTTGGAGAGGAGCTAATTTCTTGAACCAGACTAAGTAAGAAAGACACAGTCTCTCCAGGCAGGCCATGAAGGAGCAAGTCCCTCCAGGCAGGCTATGAAGGAGCAAGTCTCTCCAGGCAGGCCATGAAGGAGCAAGTCTCTCCAGGCAGGCCATGAAGGAGCAAGTCTCTCCAAGCAGGACATGAAGGAGCAAGTCTCTCCAGGCAGGCTATGAAGGTCTCCAGGCAGGCTATGAAGGGGCAAGTCTCTCCAGGCAGGCCATGAAGGAGCAGCAAGTCTCTCCAGGCAGGCTATGAAGGAGCAAGTCTCTCCAGGCAAGCTATGAAGGAGCAAGTCTCTCCAAGCAGGCCATGAAGGAGCAAATCTCTCCAGGCAGGCTATGAAGGAGCAAGTCTCTCCAGGCAGGCTATGAAGGAGCAAGTCTCTCCAAGAAGGCCATGAAGGAGCAAATCTCTCCAGGCAGGCTATGAAGGAGCAAGTCTCTCAAGGCAGTCTATGAAAGAGCAAGTCTCTCCAAGCAGGCCATGAAGGAGCAAGCAGGCCATGAAGGAGCAAGTCTCTCCAGGCAAACTAAGAAGGAGCTAGTGATGGCCATTCAAGCGCTTGACTTTTTCCCTCGGAAACAGGTTCACTACAGAACTATTTGGACACCCTATGTGGAAAGCCAATGACGAGAACAAGCGACAGGCTTGCTATTGGCATCCTTCACAAGCCATAAGTAGTCGCTGGGTGCGTCGGAAAGTGTTTTGGAACTTCATAGGTCGTGGAGGAGCTGCCTGTACCACTAGAAGACTTGGTAAAGGGTTTATAGTGTGTCCCCTGCAAAGAAGACTGGGTAAAGGGTTTATAGTGTGTCCCCTGCAAAGAAGACTGGGTAAAGGGTTATAGTGTGTCCCCTGCAAAGAAGACTCCCCTGCAAAGAAGACTTGGTAAAGGGTTATAGTGTGTCCCCTGCAAAGAAGACTGGGTAAAGGGTTATAGTGTGTCCCCTGCAAAGAAGACTGGGTAAAGGGTAATATTGTGTCCCCTGCAAAGAAGACTGGGTAAAGGGTTTATAGTGTGTCCCCTGCAAAGAAGACTGGGTAAAGAGTTATAGTGTGTCCCCTGCAAAGAAGACTGGGTAAAGGGTTATAGTGTGTCCCCTGCAAAGAAGACTGGGTAAAGGGTTATAGTGTGTCCCCTGCAAAGAAGACTGGGTAAAGGGTTATAGTGTGTCCCCTGCAAAGAAGACTGGGTAAAGGGTTATAGTGTGTCCCCTGCAAAGAAGACTGGGTAAAGGGTTATAGTGTGTCCCCTGCAAAGAAGACTGGGTAAAGGATTTATAGTGTGTCCACAGCAAAGAAGACTGGGTAAAGGGTCTCAGTCCTGCAAATAAGCAGCAAGAAACTCATCGAACAATAAAGACGACTGCAGCTAATAATAGGCGCGTGCTTATAAGCAAAATTCTTGCCTAAACATTTTCGTTGAACTCTGTCACCTACGTAGGCGATGCGGTGCTACGCATGCACATAATTGGTACTTTTTTCAACGACACCCAATATCAGCGCTTGCCAGGAAATACCAGAAGAATGCTTAACAAAGACTGTTGGCAGCGACAACAAATGGACGCTTAGCAACTTTATATGCGCTAAACATCGAGAGGCTTAACAAACAAGAGACTACGTGTGTTTTGTTTTTACAGTCTTCATCTCATTTCTTGCATGTAAGTCAAGCATCTCCCTCAAGAAGTTGCTGAGGACAACTCCAGGACTAACAATCAGATGATATTCCTTATCATGCTTAACCCTCTCACTGGCATAAGCGCCATATGGCGCAAAAAGGTATAACTGCTACTAAAGAAATAATAAAAAATCAACCGTTTGCCGGGCGGGAAAATAAACATATCAGAGCATGGCCAAAGCATTGCTCTATAAATAATTAAAATATAAGGAATGTACGACGTAGGTATCCATGGAGAAAGTGGAGTCAAATTTCACTTCCAGTTTTGGAATAAAGATGTCGGTTCGCTATAGTCGAAGTTATCAGTCAGATGTTTGATGACGATTTCGGCCTCTCCGAGAGTGATAGCTCTAAAGAAGAAGAAAATACCCCCGCTTACCTGGGAAGCCACGAGGTTGATTTGAATGAGCTAGCAGCTCTAACAAGAGCTGTCGTTAGTGATGGCCTTAGCCTTACGCACTCTAGAGATAGTGGTGATCAACAACAGAGCTTCTCTCAAGGTTAGTAGCAATGAATAGATGTATAGTAAAGCATGGCAGCTACATATATATAAATCTAGCATAGAACCAGCGTCACCAGTTGCATAAACCTGTAAGGCATAGGGTCAGCGTCAACAGTTGCATAAACCTGTAAGGCATAGGGTCAGCATCACCAGTTGCATAAACCTGTAAGGCATAGGGTCAGCGTCACCAGTTGCATAAACCTGCAAGGCATAGGGTAAGCGTCACCAGTTGCATAAACCTGTAAGGTGCTACATATTTAGCTTCATATAATGATATTTATAATTATATGTTCGCCAAAAATATATTCTTCAATTGTCAGGTTCTGACCTGACCCTCAATGAGCAATGGTAAAGTGTTGAACATTCTGGGTGGACTAAATAAAGAGAACTAGAAACACTTCCTGTTTGTTATAATGAGATTCACAATGTTGTGGTCTCTGCTAGGCAGCCAAATTTTGTCACAATATTCGTCAACTCATTACCTATCACATGATATATGGTTGCTAGGTAATTTTCATCATCTATCTTTAAATATATCTTTAAATATAATAAATAATGTGAAAGTCATTCATTTTGGGGGGAAAACCTCTGTAAAGTTGCCAGTGAGAGGGTTAATACTGAAGCTTGCAAACATGCATGTGTGCTCATATACACACATGCATCTACCAGAAGTAGTTGCCAGGTTTTGGTGAAGGTCTGTGCTGTTAACTGTTGCCACAAGAGTGAACTTCTGAGGAAACTAACATCACTTCTTTGTAGTGAGAATGTCCAGCAGCTTGCTGACTCAGCTGGACCCAATATTGCGCCACGCAAGCACATTGACAAACTTTTACTGATTTTGATGTGTTTTGGTGGATCGAGAAATAGATTATCGTGGTAAGGCATTTGACAACTTGGAGTTTTCTGGTATTAACGAATGGACCTATGGCATGCATGTATGTGTGTATGTATGTGTGTGTGTGTGTGTGTGTGTGTGTGTGTGTGTGTGTGTGTGTGTGTGTCTGAGAGTGTGTGTGTAGATCCATGGATCTTGAAGACAAGTTTCAAGTCACAAGCATTTTTGAGGGACTGCCTGTTAGCTACCTCAGCGAAGGATTCAAGGCACGCTGGAAGTGATTTTATAGCTAAAATCGGCCGAAATGTTCAGGACACTAAGTTACAAAGGAGTTTTAGCTGGAGGGGTTTTTTTTGTTGTTTTTGGGGGGGAGGGGATGGGAGGAGAATCAAACCAATACATGATTGACCACCATAAGCTCTACCGTGCAATCATGTGGAAATAGCTCACAAAAATAAATATAAAAAATGAACCAGACACACGAAATTTTATTTTATTTTACCTGCACATGCCCAGTAGACTGCTCTATCATATAAAATAGTGACCTGCACATGCCCAGTAGACTGCTCTATCATATAAAATAGTTACCTGCACATGCCCAGTAGACTGCTCTATCATATAAAATAGTTACCTGCACATGCCCAGTAGACTGCTCTATCATATAAAATAGTTACCTGCACATGCCCAGTAGACTGCTCTATCATATAAAATAGTTACCTGCACATGCCCAGTAGACTGCTCTATCATATAAAATAGTTACCTGCACATGCCCAGTAGACTGCTCTATCATATAAAATAGTTACCTGCACATGCCCAGTAGACTGCTCTATCATATAAAATAGTTACATGCACATGCCCAGTAGACTGCTCTATCATTATAACTTCTGTTTTGGCAGGGGCGGGGCAGGAAAGCAAAATTATTTTATATATTTTAACTGCTAGCTATTGCAACTGCTGCCATTAACAGTCTCTTCCTGCCCTTGCTGCTGTTCGTGGAAGTTCTTCAGAGGAGATAAGTTGCACAGAAGCCATGCTAATCTGGAGCGTCTGAACCCCTTCACCCTTGAGCAAGGAGGCATCCTGGATGCATTTCTTTCCTGTAGACAAGGACCGACATGACACTGCATAGCTTTTGTTTGCTCACCTCAATGGAGCTGATTCTTAAACCAAACTGCAGCTTAAGAATAGTTTGATAAGTAAGTTAGAGCTATAATAAAAAATTAAGTTGGTGATTAATCGGTTAAACAAAACCTTTTTTTGGTCTTGTACAATTCCTCTCAGCCGGCAAATACTTCAACAGATTCTCTTTAAATCAGCTTCTTCTTTGTTTTTAGTGGCAACATTTCACCTGAAATACTTCGCTCTAGAATTTGCTCCAATGAAGACAGAGCATAGCAGGTGAAGTATTGGCACCCAATACAAAGAAGCTGATTTAAAGAGAATCCACTAAAGTATTTTCTGTCTTGTTTCTACAAGCAGATTTCCTCCATCAACTTTGCACAATTGCTCACAATCAATTGATATCCCTTACCAAGTTTATTACTACAGTATGTGTGTCTACTTCAGCACACACACACACACACACACAACACACACACAACACACACACATGCATGATTGCACACAATATACATATATATATACATGTATATATACCCACATGCCAGACGTGGGCTAAATATTCTATTCAAAAGTATTTAAAGAAATATTAAATACTTTCATAAAGTATTTGATATTTTAATCTGACATGTTACAGGTATTGATGTGAATGTTCCGCCATCCACAATTTTTTTAAATTATACTGCGTTAGGCAGAGTTATTTTCAAGTGAAAGCCTCATATAGTACGAGAGAGGAAAAATAGCCTGAAGCTTGGACTAGAGTTTGAAGAGCTTCACTACCACCTGCCCTAAGGCAAAGTAGTGTCTTGACTACCAGATTATGAAAACAATCTAGTCTGCCACACTTTAGTGGCAGTTCATGCTTCTCGATTTCAAAGGCTATCTTCGATGTTTAGGAATGTTTAGCTAACGATTAACTTTTGTGACACTCATTCTCCTATAGAAACATGCAGAGATGGAGTGTAGAAGCTTTACCTGAGCTTAAGGAAGCTCCTGGACGGTGGATGATGCCAAGCACTAGCAATGAAGGCAGGAACTATAATTTTGTAAGCGAATAATTTTCAATGTGTAGCTAGCTTGCTTATCTTGTTAGATAGAGTTACAGGGCTCAGGCATGCTAGTAATGGATTCTTATAAGTACCGCCCACTTTTCTAGAATTGCAACACTGCCATATAAATACTTTTAAAAACAACTGGAAGTGATGATGTCTTCACTAAAACTGCTATTGATGCCAAATGGTGTCAACCACCATTCAAAGCTCGCACACGTGTGACTCCAATTGACGTCTATCGCAGTTAAAATGAAAACACTCATCCCATTGAGCAGAGCTACCTCTAGCCACAGATATCACTTTCAACTGTCTAGCACTTTTCAACAGGAACCACACTTGCTGGAAACTCGGGCCTTCAAGATTCTCTTTGACATGGTTATATATATATAGCTATGCAACATTTTTTAGTGCCAAAAGAGAGCACACAGAGATGCCTATCTTTTGAGCTATACATCAAGTCCATACAGTCAAGTGTGCAGAATCTATGGAGCTCTAAAGTTGTAAGCACAAGATTTTTTAAAGAAATTTAAGGTTTAGTCCCCACCACCCACCTTTCTTAAAAACTCTCTCTGGCTATGATGGACCAAGTGCCAAGTCCAAATGAATTCCCTTGATAAAACTAGGCTTGATTGTCCAAGAGACTTCCACAGCGCTAAGCCCAGGACTTCTCAGTGTTTTGTAAAGACTAGAGCTACAATAACTTTCTCGATAATCAACTTGAAATATACTCTCTATATATCACGCTCATGCGACTCTTAGCATATCATTGTTCCTGATGAAGGCTAGAGAGTCCACTTCAAGTTGATTATTGAGAAGGTCATGTAACTTTGTTATGTCAACTGAGAGTTGGTTGAAAGACTCAAGTGCGCCGACGCCCAAAAGCTGGACAATGCAGGCCCTTTATAGGCAACACCGTACGAGCGTTCCTCACTGCTCCATAAGCAAGGAATAATTATGAGCATGCACGGAGAATAAATATGATATGTGTGCTCAAACGTGCATCACTACAGCTCTGAGCAGTCCGGCCACTCCAATCTGAGCCATTCTCTTCCCCTAGTTCATTCTGCCACAAGAAGCTGGTGACATTGGTTTAGCCGAGATACAGGCTTTGATGTTTTGGGGGTGTTGTCTTCTGCCATTTTAAGAAGTTGGTCAGACCAAATATAGGAAGTACTAGCACGCTCCCAGTGTTCTCCCCAGGATTTTTTATGGGCATGTCATCGATGTGGAGTAGCGGGCTAATCAACCAGGGGGGGCTGTCTTTTGGGGGGCTGTGTTTTGGGGGGCTTGTATTCTTTGTGTTTACAGGTCACAGGAGGTGTACTGGACTAGACACACATGCAGTTCTAAGAGCCACGAATCAGTAGAGTATCATGCCATGAACAGTGCATAATACAACTTGCATACATACTCCACAAATTATACTGAAGCCAATATTCCTATAATAGTGAATACAAAGTATTTCATGGATGAATTAACTGTTGAGTACCGTTTACAAGGGAGATTCTGGAAGAAATGGTTTCATCTACACACACGAGAGATAACAAAGAGACTCGTGCGCGTGATGTGGGTGGAAAATGACGGGCTAATGCCTCGCTTGGACACTGCACCTCCTCCCATAATTAAACTCAGACGTCTAGTGTGCTAAGTTCAGGCGTGTCAGGCCCAGTTCTCCCCGAGACTTGCCTCGCTCCATGCCAGACACAAAGTTGCTAGTACATATGCACTATGTACCTGTCTATCAAGAAGCACACTTCTTGCTCCTTATGCATCTTTACACACACATCTTCAACACACACCCTCACTTATTACACACACACACACACCTTCATCAACCACTCACTTATTACACACACATACACATTCATCACACTCCCTCACTTATTACACACTAACCTTCATCACATACCAGGGGTGTATTTAGGGGGGGGCCGGGGGGGGCATTCGCCCCCCCTTGTATCATTCTCGCCCGCCCCCCTTGAAATTAGAGATTTTTTTAAAAATAATGTCAAGAAAGGTGTAATACAAGAAAGGTGTAATAAGCTTATGATATCAGGTTCAAATGATAGGAATGTCAAACTGAGGTTCTTCTTGGTTTTCTCTGCCATACGTCCACAATCTCTTCAAGGTCGCTCTCAGAGAGTACTTCTGGTGCCTCTATAGCAATCCTCATAAGGTGAGAAAGGCTGCAGTCACTTAGAGAATTACGCAAACGAGTCTTGATCATCTTCATCTGTGAGAAGCTTCTCTCCACAGAAGCAGTAGAAACTGGAATCGATAAGCAGATGGAGGCAATCTTGTGCAAATTGGGAAACATGGCCTTGAGCATGTCGTTTGAAACAAGTTCTTTCAGCTGTGATGCAGTAGTATCCCGTGGTTGCTTGACTAACAGCTGGCGGAATGTTTTCCACTCTGTAAGTATTTCAGTGGAAATCATGGCTGTCTTCACTGTTTCTTCTCCATCCAATGTTTCTGCATCTCTATCTTCTCCGTAGTGAGCAATCAGTTTCTCAACAGACGTGTCTCCATAAGTGGGAAAAGATACTGAATCTGGTTTTGGAACTTTCCGTGGATCGAATATAGACAATGCTGATACAACAGCGTTGGATGAAGAAAATCGGCTTGTTATGTTGGCCTTTAAATCAGCAACAAAAGGCTTACCAACAACATTCTGGAACGAAAGTATTTTATCAGCGTCAATAGACACCTTTGTAGATGACTTCAAGTCTTCAACGTTTTCAAGAAGCTCCAACACCCAGTTCGCTCCAGGCAAAACTGCATCATCCAAGGATTTAACAGTAGCATCAACAAGGAATGATATCAACGAGAGGTCAAGCTGCTCTGCCTGAAGTGCTTTGCTGAGCTTGGCTACTTGTGGTAGAGTGAAATCAAGCAAATATATAGCTGCAATCGTAGACAATTTGCAGAGGGCACCATGGATTCCAAGAGCTTCTGGCTCGTGGGACGTCTCGTAGATGTTCCCAATGGTGATTACAATTGCAGAATAACTTGCTTTGACAGCTTTGACACACCTTTCATGTGCCAGCCAGCGTGTGTCAGATGGCTTGATCACTTTCATTTCTGGAAGTTCAAGAACGTGCTGTACCTCCTTCAGACACTCTGCTCGCTTGGGGGAATTGCGAAAATGCTTCCAAAGAGTAGTCAATGTTCTGTAAACATGAGCAATTCCAGGAGTTTTATTGGCAGCTTGCACACAAGCCAACTGCAGTAAGTGACAGTGGCAGTGTATAAACAGAGCGTGAGGAGTATGTTTCTTGATACGTGCCTGAACCCCGGTCTTTCGTCCAGAAAAAGTTGCAGCTCCATCAAATCCCAATCCAACTATTCTTCCGACTTGTAGACCTTTCTTCTTTAAACAATCGATGAGATTAGAATAGATGGTCTCTGCATCAGCCTTCTTCAATGGAATAAGCTCCAGAAAGCACTCTACTGGTACACCATCTTCCTCCCAGCGGCAAAACACAGACAATTCTTCTACGTTGGTGACATCTGTGCACTCATCTGCCATGAGGCTGTACATAGGTGCCTTTTGAAGTCGCTTCAGAATCGACTCCTCCACCCATGTCCCCAATGATTCGATGAATTCAACCACAGCCACTCTTGATGTGTACACAGCATTTCTTGGTGCAGTTTCTAAGAATTGCTTCAAATGTTGGCTGCCACATCGAACCTCCACGTCAACCAGCTTCTCAAATTTTGTCGAATGTGCAACTTGTTCTTTCGTAAGAAAATGAGTGAGTAGGATCAGGCACTTCACTGCAGCTCTGTTCTGAGCTCTTTTGCGAGCTAAAACATTCTGGAGTTGCTGTACAACTGTTCCACCTTTGGCTGCTCCTTTAGCTGCAAAAAGAGCTTGAGTTGCATGGATATGGAAGTCACTTCTCGCATGAGCTTTCATTTTTTCAACAGCTTTCTTCCAATTTCTGCAAGGTTGTGTGACCCACACTCCTCCAGTACGCTGCAGACCAGATTGCTTGCAAACCTTGCAAAAGGCACCATCGCTATCCTCGTCATAATAGAGCCAACTGAAATCTTTCTCCCAGCTCTTAGAGTATTTTCTCTTCGTGGATACAGAAGAGCGGTGTTTGTTTTGCTTGCTTTTCTTTGAAGGTGGAGGACTAAGGCTAGGACTAGATGCCTCGACATGCTCAGAGCTATCTGTTCTGCTATCTTCGCTATCGCTGCTATTAGCATGAGAAGAGGCTTGAGAAGTACTTGCAAAGTATGAGCGAATATCCATATTAATATGAAGAGAAATCAGCTAGTAAGGTTTCTTTTATAGAGACTTTAAGACCATGACATAATGGACTGAGTTAAAAATACTGAGAGAGAGTGGGAAAGAAGGAGGGAACTGAAGAAGTGACAAACCTACAAAGGAGAACACGTGGTGGTGTGTGATGACTTTAAGACCATGACATAATGGACTGAGTTAAAAATACTGAGAGAGAGTGGGAAAGAAGGAGGGAACTGAAGAAGTGACAAACCTACAAAGGAGAACACGTGGTGGCGTGTGATGACATCATGTCTAAGATTAGACTTGAAGACCATGACATAATGGACTGAGTTAAAAATACTGAGAGAGAGGGAGTGGGAAAGAAGGAGAAACAAAAGAAGTGACAAACCTACAAAGGAGAGCACGTGGTGGTGTGTGATGTCATCGTGTCATGACACATGCTCTCCTTTTTCCAAGCAGCTACAATATCATGAGAAATATATACAGTCTAGCCATAGTTCGGTATAGCATAATGCCATTGGTAGTCAGTCAAAATAGCTACCCTCAGACATTGTAAAAGCAAAAAAAAATATGGGGGGATCTTCCCCCCAGACCCCCCTTTTACGACTTATGAACATGTTAAGAAAATATTAACAAAAATTAGGGCACCAAGTGACCAACCATTTCCACCCCCCCCCCCCCCCCCCCCCCCCCTAGAGAACTAGAGAAAAATTGTGTATGAAACCTGTTGTCCATGATTTTGTAAGAAAATGCATGGAATGCAACATAATTCGATTTCACAAAAGCCCACCTCCATTATACGAGTGACAAGTGACTATATCTAATCTATATATGCTGATTGCCGTAGCATGCAACTTCAGCAAATATTTAAGATGGAATGTTGTACTAAAGATTTTAGAAAAAGTGCATGCCATCATAAGTAGCAGCTATATATACAGTTAGTACTGCAAAAATACCTGTGGGTAAAACACTTTCGTATTCCACGCGGAAGCCCAGGGTGCACGTCCCCTTTCCGCACCATCCAGGCTCTCCGCCCCCCCTTATTTTTCCATATCTCAAGTTCGCCCCCCCTTGGCAAAATTTCTGTATACAACCCTGCATACTCTCACTTATTACACACACACACTTCATCACATACCCCACCTCATTTACAACCTCACCTATTACACACACACACACCTCATAGTCCCATGCCCGCCTAACAGTGCCACGCCCACAGATATGCATGAGCCCATCCAGCCTCACATGAAGGGCCCACCTAACAGTGCCACGCCCACATGTATGCATGAACCCATCCAGCCTCACGTGAAGGTCCAGTTGTAGTTGTCGCTGACGCGGTCCACGATGTCAAAGTGGGCACCAGGTGTGCTGGCGATGGGCCGCTCCCAACAGTCCCGGATACGTCTGTAGAAGTTGCGGACGAAGAAACCTTCAAAGTCCAAACTCAGCTTAAACATGTCCTGCAAGGCAAGAGGATTGACAACTTGATAGGCCCATCCATAGCACATGTTTTTACTGGGTAATCCATGAGCACATGTTTTTACTGGGTAATTAACTATGCCAAACGTCATTCAGCTCTTTCAGTTAGACCTGAAGAACCAGTTTACTCTTAACAGCCTCTGACCATAATCCAGTCCTGAACAACCTGAATCCTAATCAATGCACGCTGGTCGCGTCCACACTAGCGGACAACACAGGCCTTACACCTAAATAGTACTCTAGTCCCAATTCACTGGGCCTGAATAGCACTTAGTCCCCTCCCACCTGAATAGTGCTCATGTCTCCTCCCACCTGAATAGCACTTAGTCCCCTCCCACCTGAATAGCACTTAGACCCCTCCTACCTGAATAGCACTTAGTCCCCTCCCACCTGAACACCTGAATAGCACTTAGTCCCCTCCCACCTGAATAGCACTCAAGTCTCCTCCCACCTGAATAGCACTTAGTCCCCTCCCACCTGAATAGCACTTAGTCTCCTCCCACCTGAATAGCACTCTAGTCCCCTCCCACCTGAATAGCACTTAGTCCCCTCCCACCTGAATAGCACTCTAGTCCCCTCCCACCTGAATAGCACTTAGTCTCCTCCCACCTGAATAGCACTTAGTCCCCTCCCACCTGAATAGCACTCTAGTCCCCTCCCACCTGAATAGCACTCTAGTCTCCTCCCACCTGAATAGTACTTAGTCTCCTCCCACCTGAATAGCACTCTAGTCCCCTCCCACCTGAATAGCACTTAGTCTCCTCCCACCTGAATAGCACTCTAGTCCCCTCCCACCTGAATAGCACTCTAGTCTCCTCCCACCTGAACATCACTCTAGTCTCCTCCCACCTGAATAGCACTTAGTCCCCTCCCACCTGAATAGCACTTAGTCCCCTCCCACCTGAATAGCACTTAGTCTCCTCCCACCTGAATAGCACTTAGTCTCCTCCCACCTGAATAGCACTTAGTCCCCTCCCACCTGAATAGCACTCTAGTCCCCTCCCACCTGAATAGCACTTAGTCCCCTCCCACCTGAATAGCACTTAGTCTCCTCCCACCTGAATAGCACTTAGTCCCCTCCCACCTGAATAGCACTTAGTCTCCTCCCACCTGAATAGTACTTAGTCCCCTCCCACCTGAATAGCACTTAGTCTCCTCCCACCTGAATAGCACTTAGTCCCCTCCCACCTGAATAGCACTTATTCCCCTCCCACCTGAATAGCACTCAAGTCTCCTCCCACCTGAATAGCACTTAGTCCCCTCCCACCTGAATAGCACTTAGTCCCCTCCCCCCTCCCACCTGAATAGCACTCTAGTCCCCTCCCACCTGAATAGCACTTAGTCTCCTCCCACCTGAATAGCACTTAGTCCCCTCCCACCTGAATAGCACTCTAGTCCCCTCCCACCTGAATAGTACTTAGTCTCCTCCCACCTGAATAGCACTCTAGTCCCCTCCCACCTGAATAGCACTCTAGTCTCCTCCCACCTGAATAGCACTTAGTCCCCTCCCACCTGAATAGCACTTAGTCCCCTCCCACCTGAATAGCGCTCTAGTCTCCTCCCACCTGAATAGCACTTAGTCTCCTCCCACCTGAATAGCACTCTAGTCCCCTCCCACCTGAATAGCACTTAGTCTCCTCCCACCTGAATAGCACTCTAGTCTCCTCCCACCTGAATAGCACTCTAGTCTCCTCCCACCTGAATAGCACTTAGTCCCCTCCCACCTGAATAGCAATTAGTCCCCTCCCACCTGAATAGTACTTAGTCCCCTCCCACCTGAATAGCACTTAGTCTCCTCCCACCTGAATAGCAATTAGTCCCCTCCCACCTGAATAGCGCTCTAGTCCCCTCCCACCTGAATAGCACTTAGTCCCCTCCCACCTGAATAGCACTCAAGTCTCCTCCCACCTGAATAGCACTATGCCCCTCCCACCTGAATAGCACTTAGTCCCCTCCCACCTGAATAGCCCTTAGTCTCCTCCCACCTGAATAGCGCTCTAGTCTCCTCCCACCTGAATAGTACTTAGTCCCCTCCCACCTGAATAGCACTTAGTCCCCTCCCACCTGAATAGCACTTAGTCCCCTCCCACCTGAATAGCACTTAGTCTCCTCCCACCTGAATAGCACTTAGTCCCCTCCCACCTGAATAGCACTCTAGTCTCCTCCCACCTGAATAGTACTCTAGTCCACTCCCATTGAATAGCGCTTTAGTTCATACTGAGGGAGTTCTATTTAACACACACTACAAAAAATTAACCTCTAGACTTATTGCTCTACTCTCCTCAATGTCAGGGCAGCCAAAAACTCAGATTTTATACTCTGTAGAACTTTTAACCCTGGGCAAGGTGATAGCAGAGCACATTGTCAGTGATCAGCAGGGACATCAGGAGACAAGTATTGTGAGTAGTGCTAAATAGAAGTTCTAACCAGTCAGTGTCACTGTCAGAGTATAGCACCAGCAGTATTGTTGAACAAGAAGGCAGTTCTACTAATAAAAATGTTGGTACAGATACTGATAGGCATAGCTTCTCATCTAAGATTAAGAAGCCAAGGTATGTTTGGCTCTATTCTAATAAGTTCAAGTGGGCTAAGCTATCAAAAAAGGGTTCATGTTATGCATTCTGCAAATTATGTAATCGTGATATTGGATTGCATATGGCGGCACCAGAGACCTGAGAAAACATGAACAGACTGCTGTGCATATTTCAGCAAGTAAAAGTGTGGAATCTGCAAGCTCTCTTACCTCATACATTCGAAACAGAGATGGATCAAAGAGAGAAGAAGCTGTCATAGCAGCAGAGGTTAAGTTTGCTTTCTTTCTAGCAGAGCATCACCTTCCATTTTTGGTAGCTGATCACTGCTCAGAATTGTTTCCTGCCCTATTTCCAGATTCTGCAATTGCAAAATCTATAAAATGTGGCCGGACTAAAGCCACGGCTATTGTGAAAGTAGTAGCTGAAGAAGTAGTTTCTGATTTACTTACCCGTCTTGATTAATCTAAGTTTTTCAGCTTACATACAGATGAAACCACTGACATTACCGTTAACAACAATACGGTATTATGATCCGGTTCTTTGACAATACCACTGGAAAGGTTTGTTGCTTTATCCCAAGTTGTAGTCAGTGCAGAAGGCTGATGCAGCAAGTTTATTCCAGGTCCTAGATTCTAATTTCAGTGCCAATGGACCTATAAAATATGCTAATCTAGTGGGACTGGGCTCTGATGGTGCTAATGTCATGCTGGGAAAAAGAGATTCTGTTATGACTAAATTAAAAACTAATCAAATTTATTTGAGCTCCCCTGAAATTGTTGCTACAAAGGACAATGATTGTTACTGGCATCAAGTTGGGCAAGTCAAAGATGTTTCTGGAGAATTTCGTTATCAGCTCCTCAGCTCCTCAGTAGGTTAGCTAAAGCAGGGATAATAATTCCTCATGGCAATGCAGATTTGGAGAGGACATTTAGTCATATTGGGCTGAATAAAACCAAGGTACAAATAGTTTGAGTGTGGATACTTTATCTGCATTGCTTTGATTGCAAGTGAACACAAAGGAACCTTGTTTCGACTTTCAAACCAACAGCAAGAATGCTTCAAAGATGCAAGAATGCAAATTCTGAACTCCGTTATCTTATTACTCTAACATTCTTAAATGTCAGTATTTTATTTGTATTTTTTTATAATACTTTGGATATATTTGGAGTTATAACTGGTATAAAATTCGTAGTTGAATAACATGTATTAGGATTAATGAGACAAGGGAGTTGGCAGTCCTGCAATGTGTATTGAATCTGATGTGTATTAACTATTAAGAAACTATTTCCCAAATTATATTTACAACGCAATGCACATTTGGTGTGCATCTTTCGGACCAGCCTTAATTATCCTTATGGCCCTGCACTCCAGGTCTATAGATGCTGACTCGACACAAACCGATCAGCTAAAGCCAACATCAATTCACTTCCTTGTCAAGACGTGTTTTTTGGCAAAATGTGTTCTTCGTTACTCACACTCAGAGAGGGGTGAACAAAGTTCTGCGAAGTGTTTCTTGTTAGACTAACATTTCGTAATGGAGGAACATCAAGAACAGTGTCAACTACACGTGTACAGCTACACAACCTCGTGCCACGACTTCACACTTATTTAGAATTATGGAGTGCTTGAGGACAAGATCACGAAATCGTGACATTTGAGATGGGGAGAAAGGGGAGGGGGGACTCCATGGTAGGGCCAGAAAAGTTTATGTAAATGAAAAGATTCCATGGTGCTTTAAGAAAAGGTGGAGGTTAGGAGCCGATATCCTTACTACCGGAACCATTGCTCTGAAGCAGAGGAACATAATTTTGAGGCTGTGTTTGAGATAGTATATCTGTAAAACGTGCAACAGCTAAAATCCTTTTAATACAGACAGCCACCTCACACATAAGTTTTTGCATGGGGATTATTTCAAATTTATTGGAACGATTTTTGGGTGTTATCACATTATCACATGATATGGGAGCTTGGTTGATTTTTAATGACCTGATGCCGCATGTAACAGGCATCATAGAAAACATCAATAAGTTCCCACTGCCCTAGAGTGGTTTAAAACCTTTTGTTGATAAAATCTTGCCGTCTCCTTCACCAACATGGACTCCTTCTTCCCACTAAAAATGGTCCATTGAGAAGATTTTTTGCCTACGGGGGGGGGGGGAATGTAGGTTAATGTAGGTTATGAAAGGCTATTCAGGGGTATAGGTCATGAAAGGCTATTCGGGGGTAGGTCATGAAAGGCTATTCAGGGGTAGGTCATGAAAGGCTATTCGGGGGTAGGTCATGAAAGGCTATTCGGGGGTAGGTCATGAAAGGCTATCCGGGGGTAGGTCATGAAAGGCTCTTCGGGGGTAGGTCATGAAAGGCTATTCGGGAGTAGGTCATGAAAGGCTATCCGGGGGTAGGTCATGAGAGGCTAGGTCATGAAAGGCTATTCGGGGGGTAGGTCATGAAAGGCTATTCATCAATCCCCTGGTCTGGGGGTGCCTGGCATTTATTCACCTGAAGTTTTTCCTCAGTGCAGTCAACACTGCATCACTGCAGCTGGCATGGTAAAGTGCAGTCAACACTGCATATGGTAAAGTTCACTTCCTGGCAGTTTATTCTTGTCTATCCATGATTTGTGGTTGGCTTTAAATGGAGCTGTTGCTTAGTTTATATTATTGATCACTTCAGCTCTCCGAAAAGGCAGAGCTCTTCACTGATGCTGAACGGGCAAGACACTATCGTGAGAGAAAGAAGCTTGTGGCAGCGGACGACTACTGGGCGCACAAGGCCAAGAATGCAAAGAGATGCCGGGACATTCGCATCGGGGGAGAGGAGAAAGAAAGAATTCGAAGAACTGCCACACCAACTCCACAAACACCAGCTACTAAAGCAGCGCGAGGTCACTCGCCAGCTGGTGCGTAGTCAAGCACCGTCGGGATAATGAAACAACGCCCCAGCGCCTATACAAGACACGCCTTCAAAAAAATGCAAATGTCAATGCTATTGCCCTTGCTAAGGCACTGCTTGTGTCCGCCGAACACTGCCCAATAAACCTTCCAAGAAGAAAGCAGTATACAGAGCACTTGAACAATTCAGATTTGTGGACTCGAATGTTCAAGAACCCGCACCTACGGATCTGAATAAGGCCGAAGAAGTTAAACAAATCTACTACAACTACTGCGGTAATTGACATCCATAACATGCTGCATCAGAAAGGTTGGTGGCAGGTTTAACATCCTGTCTTAGTGGAGACTTTGGCAGATGTGGAAGTGGAGGAGGAGCAGATGTGGAAGTGGAGGGGGAGCAGATGTGGAAGTGGAGGAGGAGGTGTGGAAGTGGAGGAGGAGATGTGGAAGTGTAGGGAGCAGATGTGGAAGTGGAGGAGGAGCAGATGTGGAAGTGCAGGAACAGAAGACGAGCAAGCTGAGGAGAACTTCATCACTGCAGTGAATGAAGTCCTGGGCTTGCCTACCTGAACTCCAGAGGAGGTGGGGGGTCTCTCTGCCATAATGAACCCAAGATGGCTGCCTCTAAATGAATTAACCAAAATGGCTGCCTCAGCACCCTGTTCACCTGGAGCCCATTGTGAATCACACCACTTGTAGCCTCTGCCTTCACTTCCTATCTTTAGTTCAGATGGATGCACCTAAAAAATTGTGGAGGGCAGCACACTAACACATGTGCAGCATGCCGACACATGTGTAGCATGCAAACACATGTGCAGCATGCAAACACTGCCCATTCTTTGGATTAAGTAAAAATGACGACAGTTTGGTGACCAAGTCCCTCAGGGAATGGAGGGAAAACAATTGATCGGCAGAGCATGGTTAGAGACACTGGCTTTGTGGTACACATGTTTGTGACTCGGACTATTTGTGCCAACCAAATTTGGTTATCTGGGTTCATCTGGGTTCATGCAGATTTGATTTGATCACTTTACATATTTATTTCCTTATATAGCTAACTCTGTCTCTCTATCGCCTAGACATGATTGGATGGATTCACATGCATACATATTCACAACTAGCCTCCAGGGATCAATCATCATACAATGCATCATATCATCCCCCCCCCCCCCCCCCTCCCCCCCCCCCCCTCCCCCGAGTACACTTTTCGCGCATCACGCGACATAATTGACCCCCGATGGGCCCCAATACGCACAGCGATCAAGTTTGAAATATCAAAATTTGTGAGATTTCTAATCGAGACATTCCTACTTAAGATATTTAGGAATCAACTAAATTGAAGGAGCAGTTGTCATAGAAACTTGTGGACAAATCGAGTGAAAATTTTTCGTGTAACAATTTCGTAACACATCCCAATCACTTATGGAGCTCTAGCTGCTAACTTACACAAGACAATTTCATGATAATTGGTGGAAATGTTTGAGCTACAAGTACATGTATAGGTCTGGTCGTCGCAAGGGAATTTTATTTGGCTAATAATATTAATGTACAACAAGATCATGGGCAAGTGAAGCCGAAAAAAGTCGGAAAAAATGTAACATGCACCACAGCGACCGACCTTGCCTTGAGGTCTATGGAAATTTCATAAGGGCTGGAAAATCCAAATTTGTACTTCTATGATCATCAGTATTTTGTTAGCCCCTAGCCCCCACGGTGAAGTCAAACAAGCAGCAGCTAGCAGAGTTATGGAGGCAAGAGTAGCTAGCCATCCAAGCAGCATCTAGCAGAGTTGTGGAGACAAGAGTAGCTAGCCATCCAAGCAGCAGCTAGCAGAGTTGTGGAGACAAGAGTAGCTAGCCATCCAAGCAGCAGCTAGCAGAGTTATGGAGACAAGCCATCCAAGCAGCAGCTAGCAGAGTCATGGAGACAAGAGTAGCTAGCCATCCAAGCAGCAGCTAGCAGAGTTATGGAGACAAGCCATCCAAGCAGCAGCTAGCAGAGTTATGGAGACAAGAGTAGCTAGCCATCCAAGCAGCAGCTAGCAGAGTTATGGAGACAAGAGTAGCTAGCCATCCAAGCAGCAGCTAGCAGAGACAAGAGTAGCTAGCCATCCAAGCAGCAGCTAGCAGAGTTGTGGAGACAAGAGTAGCTAGCCATCCAAGCAGCAGCTAGCAGAGTTGTGGAGACAAGAGTAGCTAGCCATCCAAGCAGCAGCTAGCAGAGTTATGGAGACAAGCCATCCAAGCAGCAGCTAGCAGAGTCATGGAGACAAGAGTAGCTAGCCATCCAAGCAGCAGCTAGCAGAGTTATGGAGACAAGCCATCCAAGCAGCAGCTAGCAGAGTTATGGAGACAAGAGTAGCTAGCCATCCAAGCAGCAGCTAGCAGAGTTATGGAGACAAGAGTAGCTAGCCATCCAAGCAGCAGCTAGCAGAGTTATGGAGACAAGAGTAGCTAGCCATCCAAGCAGCAGCTAGCAGAGTTATGGAGACAAGAGTAGCTAGCCATCCAAGCAGCAGCTAGCAGAGTTATACGAACAGGAGCTCCTGAACACAGAAGACCTTCCCCACACCCATTTCAAGAAGTGGAAGTGAGCCCAGCAATGTGTGGCTTCGGCCCCCACCTCTTCCTGCTTCAGGCAGTGAAATTCGCCATCTTCGCTGCCATCTGTCGCAATTGTAATTTCCCAGACCATGAATGACTTGACAATCACTACCGCCTTGTCAGCATCCCAGAGGTCTCTCACCCACTTCAGGAAAGTTGAAGGTCAACTTTCATGCTTCCAGCTTTTGCGATGTCCTCCAGTTACTTCAAGGACTTGTTCAGACTAGCCCCAGCAGCTTGTATATTATCTGTCACTAGTAATTCTCCCCCCAGGGATTGCGCACGTTAGCATTGACTTGTTTGTCCACAAAGCTCTCACCTTCTCTGTCACTTGGCACTTTGTCCATTACTAAGACCTGCTATAACTTCCACTACCTATTCTTTGTAAATTATGCAGTTGTCCTCCCAGAGGCAAGGACAGCTGACACTCAGAGACACCACGCTATATCCACACATTCAGTTATCATGACTTCTTGCATCCTGCTATGCTAACTAGACATGGGATTTGTATGTCATTTTTTTGGTAAAATATGTGCCGAAATATGGCAAAATATGTGATTCTGAAATTCAGATAAGTAAGGGCTATATATCAGGAAAAACAAACAGTTTTGAACCTTTTATTACGGGATAGAACAACTAGCAGTCAGCAGCACGAGAATAGAAACAGTGTGTCACCATAATTTTGACCACATTCTCTTCATTCAAACGGTGGCGCCTGTCAGTCAACACAGTTTTGTGGACCGAAAAGGTTCTCTCCACATTGACATTGGCGGTAGGGCAGAACTTGATGTTGGCGACGTCTCCAGGACCAAATCCTTCAGGGAGGGAGCCTTCCTCACCTTTCAAGCACCCCACAATTGAGCGTAGCACCAGAACATCAGGGTTTCCCTCCAGCACAGAGATGAACTTGTTTTGTAACAGCAACCCCTTTTGGCCAGCAATGCTGTCGAGGTTGGACTTGGCTTCTTCGAGGATGGCAAAGGCTCTTTCCAAAGGCAAACCCGCTTCTTCAAGACGAGTCAGAACAGCAGGAAGGAAAGCCAAGTTTCCTGCAATGAATGCCAAGTCTGAGGCAAGGCGGTTGAGCAATTTCTGACACTTTCCGATGGCTGCTGCATCTTCTGGCGACAACTGGCTGACGACGGTTTTGACTTTCTCAAAAATTTTGGCATAGAACAAAGCTGCATCTATCCAGGTGCCCCATCTTGTCAGCACAGGCTCAGGTGGAAGGGGAACTTCAGGACAGACCTCTTTCCAGATAATGATGCGGGAGGGAGCTTTTACAAAGATCCTCTTCACGGTGGAGACGAGATCATTGACCTCTGGAAACATTTCACGGACAGATTCACAGACACGATGGAGACCATGGGCCAGACAAGTGATGTGAAGGAGTGTGGGGTAGAAGACCTTCAGTTCCCGGCCTGATTTTAGCATCTATGCTGCGGCATCGGAGAGAAGCAGCTTCAGCAGATCAGCATCAAAATTGGGCCACAGAAACTTGAGGGTGTTGTTGACTAGGCGAGAGATGGTGGCAGAGTTGGTTTTCTCAAGGAAAACCACATTGGCAAGGTAAGGGGCATGGTGCTTCTCGTTGTCGAGCCTCCCGATCAAAACATTTGCCACGTAGCGGCCCATGGCATCCGTCGTTTCATCGACGCCCACCCAAATCGGTTTGTCTCCCAAACTGTCCTGAATCTCGCGAATGGCATCCTGGTAGCACTCACCCAAGTACTTCATCTCAAGGGTGGTTCTGTCTGGCATGGAGATCCCGATGTTTGACTCAGAATTTGGGCACGACCAACTTCATCCATGGAATGCTAGCGGCGAGGAAGGCTTCACAGAACTCTTTTCCAACAATTGCAGCCCTTGATTTCTTCGGTGTCACGGCGAAAGAATCCTCAAGTTGTGCCTGGATCACATTTCTTTTCTGCTTCAATTGACGGTTCTTCTCGTGTGTCTTGGACCCTACATGTTGTCCGATGCGACTCTTATTAACCACATTTTCGTAAGCCTTCTCACAGACCTTGCAGAAGAGGGTCTTCCCATCGGCCAAGAACTTGAAGGTTTTGGTGCCTTCTTTGGAATTAAATTCCTCAAACCACTTTTCTTTGGTGGACGAGGATGCCATATTCACAACAATCACGTTGAAAGAAGAAGTGAGTGAAATTTAAAAAAAAACAGTTGATCTCCGTCCACAGGAAAGACAGAGTACACAGATATTATAGAGTTTTTTGTGCAGTGAAATCAGTGTTCACATTTCACCCGGGTAAAATTTGTTTGACCCAATCGAGTGGATAAAACCTGTGTGTTTTAGGTATTTCCCCCAGGTTTTACCCCTATTTTACCCAGGGTTTTCCCCCGGGTTTTCCCCAGGTATTACCCAGTGATATAAAAGATAAAGCACTTATTTGTAGCCCTGTCAGCTATCACAGAATGTGATACACTACTGATCTGTGATACACTACTGATCTGTGCTTCACTACTGATCTGTGATACACTACTGATCTGTGATACACCACTGATCTGTGATACACTACTGATCTGTGATCTGTGATACACCACTGATCTGTGGTACACTACTGATCTGTGGTACACCACTGATCTGTGATACACTACTGATCTGTGATACACTACTGATCTGTGCTTCACTACTGATCTGTGATACACTACTGATCTGTGATACACTACTGATCTGTGATACACTACTGATCTGTGATACACTACTGATCTGTGATACACTACTGATCTGTGGTACACTACTGATCTGTGATACACTACTGATCTGTGATACACTACTGATCTGTGATACACCACTGATCTGTGATACACCACTGATCTGTGATACACCATTGATCTGTGATACACCACTGATCTGTGTGATCTGTGGTGCACTACTGATCTGTGATACACTACTGATCTGTGATACACTACTGATCTGTGATACACTACTGATCTGTGATACACTACTGATCTGTGATACACTACTGATCTGTGCTTCACTACTGATCTGTGATACACTACTGATCTGTGATACACTACTGATCTGTGATACACTACTGATCTGTGGTACACTACTGATCTGTGATACACTACTGATCTGTGATACATACACCACTGATCTGTGATACACTACTGATTTGTGATACACTACTGATCTGTGGTGCACCACTGATCTGTGATACACCACTGATCTGTGATATACTACTGATCTGTGCATTATTGATGTCATCTTTTGATGCAATGCTTGGATTGTGATACGGATAAGCAACCAAAAGAATATTTATATCTTTCTCACAGATTCCGAGCTCCTGCAAGGTTGAACAACCTGAAGCACCTGCAAGGCTGAACAACCTGAAGCACCTGCAAGGTTGAGCAGCCTGAAGCACCTGCAAGGTGGAGCAACCTGAAGCACCTGCAAGGCTGAACAACCTGAAGCACCTGCAAGGTGGAGCAACCTGAAGCACCTGCAAGGTGGAGCAATCTGAAGCACCTGCAAGGCTGAACAACCTGAAGCACCTGCAAGGTGGAGCAACCTGAAGCACCTGCAAGGTGGAGCAACCTGAAGCAAGGCTGAACAACCTGAATGTGGAGGTATGGCTGTGAGAGCAGTTTTAAGAGTGGGGGAGGTCTGAAAACACGCAGTCTTGTAGTACTATATCTTTGCACGCATACACATTATGGTCCTGATTTGTATACCAAAATGTAGCCAGTGCAGTGTGTGCTTTCTGATGGCAGTTTTGTTTTGCCATACATGTTTATCTTTTGGAACTGCAAGTGGGAATGTGAAGTGAAATCACCCCCACAAACTCCTTCATGTAATAACTCAGCAGCATCAAGTCATGAATGGCTATAACAACTGTGACTGATAGAGTGTACAATCACTGCAGATTGAAGGTTTTATATATGCTTGATAAGTGGACTTTATGTTCATGTGAAGAGGTCTAAATCAAAACCTTGTGGACTTTGGAGCTCCATAGATTCTTTACACTTCACTGTATGCACTAGATATAGCTCAAATGATAGATCTCGTGTGTGCTCTCTTTAGACATTAAATGCTGCACAGGTATAACTATGCCAAGGTTACATGCAGCCAAAAGGGGGTAGCTCAAAATCTGAGTGCCTGAACTGGCTGCAGTTGTGGTTCCTGATTAGTTGAAATTAGTACCTGTGGCTAGAGGAAGCCCTAAGGCTGGTTCACAACACGACACTGGCCGAGCATTGCATTGCGTGTTGCCAATTAACCTTTGACCCAAACCAACACCGACATGTGATGTTCTGATTGGTCTAATGCCGCGTTTCAGACACTGGATTAGGTGGGGAAAGTTCTAATCCAGTGTCTGAAACGCAGCGTCGGACCAATCAGTGTCCGTGCGCGATTCGAGGGTCTACACGACAACACTACACACAACGCAAGGCTCAGCCAGCGTCGTGTTGTGAACCAGCCAAAATGAGTGTATTCTGCAGGTGCTAAAATGCGATGAAATAGGCAAGCGGGAACATTGAAAATCCATTTGCTTGCTTGCGACGGAAGTGGTCCAAATATACGAATCATGTTTTTTAATTTGACCTATTTAAATTTGCCTACTCCAGACTAAAATTTGTGCTTTTCATTTTTTTTTAATTTATACGATTAATTTTTCCTTCTTTCAAACACACTAGAATGTAAATACATTAAGCTGTTGTTTGGTACAGAATCGCCTCCAACAGAAGATAGAAAATATAATCTCTGCCGTGATGGATCATGCCATGTCTACACAACAAACCACCACAGAGAAATCCGTCCAAGAGCAACTCCTTCCTCAGGGCTAGCTACAGGGATTCTGAGTGGTTGGTGGTAAACATAGGGGCCTGTGCAGCCTTCCTCAGCAGAAGAGTTCCTGCAACAGCAGTCATGGACTGAAAGAGACAGTTGCGAGTGTCCGTCGTTAAAAATTATAAGCCACCTCTCTTAACAGTAAGTTCAAACAGAAAATGGCTACCAGGTGATGATATTACACGTCCATCTTTATCAGCTTCACATGATTATAAGACCCACTGTCTAGTCTTCATCACGAATAACGAGCATCTAGTCGAAACGTCGAGTGAATAAAATTTGAAGTTGATTATTGAGAAGGTGATTTTAATACTTGAACCTTGTTCAGGGTGACATTGGAATGACGCAAGGTGCTTAACTAGACTAGCTAACATGTGTCCAAAGACAGTCATATGAGATGCACGTGATCCACGATATGTCTAATTGCTGCTCAAAGGCAGTCATGTGAGGTGCACATGATCCACGATGTGTCCAATTGCTGCTGGTGTGGCAGCATGACCCGATGTTGAACAAATAGAGCCAGCAAATGGAGGGAACTGCTTGTGAAGGAGGACGCACTGCCCAGCCATCTCACACTCGAGAATCAGCACTTCAATTGGAGTGTGTGGCTGGTGGAGCTATCTGATTGCTGATTCTCGAGTGTGAGACGGCTGGGCAGTGTCCTCCTTCACAAGCAGTTCCCTCCATTTGCTGGCTCTATCGCTGAAGTTTGCTCCCGCAAGACTGGCCTGTGATGGTCCTACATGCCGTGTTGGGTGTCGGATGACTTCCTCAGTTCTCCCACTTTGCAAGCATCCTTGCGTTCCTTTACCCAGGGTCTCCAAGCAGGAGAAGTCTTCTGACATTTTACAACAACTCCCGAAGTGTAGGTAAAACAAAATCAGGTATCAATGAATAAAAAATTAATTAAAGTGAGCTTGTGTTTGGACAAGCTTATGGTGATAAGTCTGGATAATGGCTTCTTTTTTCCCCTTCTTTTTCCCCAAAATTTCCAGTAGACAGGAAAATCATTATAGAATCAGAAAACTGCACTTCTGGTTTGTGGAGGATAGAACTATAAATATATATGAACATGTGCTGCTGGAAGGCAGGTTTCATTTTGTCACAAAATCGTATTAGCACATAGGTGTCTACAAAAGGGTGTGGTTTTTCCAGACCACTTCCGTGAGCTAGAGGAACTGCCGGCGGGTAGTCGAGTGATTTGCCTTAACAAGAGGAGAAGTTCCTGGAACACCACTGGATGGGTGTGAGGTTAAGTCTACTTCATAGTGGAGCTCAAGTGCTGCAGGCCGACTGCAATAGCTGGCAAGCAAACCTTTCACAAGACCCTGCTGCTTCCAGCTGTTACAGAGGCTCTGCACTTCAACCTATGACTAAGCTCAACTGCATGAAGTAGGCTAAACTTGACTGAGCTCAACTGCATGAAGTATGACTAAACTTGACTAAGCTCAACTGCATGAAGTATGACTAAACTTGACTAAGCTCAACTGCATGAAGTATGACTAAACTTGACTAAGCTCAACTGCATGAAGTATGACTAAACTTGACTAAGCTCAACTGCATGAAGTAGGCTAAACTTGACTAAGCTCAACTGCATGAAGTATGACTAAACTTGACTAAGCTCAACTGCATGAAGTATGACTAAACTTGACTAAGCTCAACTGCATGAAGTATGACTAAACTTGACTAAGCTCAACTGCATGAAGTATGACTAAACTTGACTAAGCTCAACTGCATGAAGTAGACTAAACTTGACTAAGCTCAACTGCATGAAGTATGACTAAACTTGACTAAGCTCAACTGCATGAAGTATGACTAAACTTGACTAAGCTCAACTGCATGAAGTAGACTAAACTTGACTAAGCTCAACTGCATGAAGTATGACTAAACTTGACTAAGCTCAACTGCATGAAGTATGACTAAACTTGACTGAGCTCAACTGCATGAAGTATGACTAAACTTGACTAAGCTCAACTGCATGAAGTATGACTAAACTTGACTGAGCTCAACTGCATGAAGTATGACTAAACTTGACTAAGCTCAACTGCATGAAGTATGACTAAACTTGACTAAGCTCAACTGCATGAAGTATGACTAAACTTGACTGAGCTCAACTGCATGAAGTATGACTAAACTTGACTGAGCTCAACTGCATGAAGTATGACTAAACTTGACTGAGCTCAACTGCATGAAGTATGACTAAGCTCAACTGCATGAAGTATGACTAAACTTGACTAAGCTCAACTGCATGAAGTATGACTAAACTTGACTGAGCTCAACTGCATGAAGTATGACTAAACTTGACTAAGCTCAACTGCATGAAGTATGACTAAACTTGACTGAGCTCAACTGCATGAAGTATGACTAAGCTCAACTGCATGAAGTATGACTAAACTTGACTAAGCTCAACTGCATGAAGTATGACTAAACTTGACTGAGCTCAACTGCATGAAGTATGACTAAACTTGACTGAGCTCAACTGCATGAAGTATGACTAAACTTGACTAAGCTCAACTGCATGAAGTATGACTAAACTTGACTGAGCTCAACTGCATGAAGTATGACTAAACTTGACTGAGCTCAACTGCATGAAGTATGACTAAACTTGACTAAGCTCAACTGCATGAAGTATGACTAAACTTGACTAAGCTCAACTGCATGAAGTATGACTAAACTTGACTAAGCTCAACTGCATGAAGTATGACTAAACTTGACTGAGCTCAACTGCATGAAGTATGACTAAACTTGACTGAGCTCAACTGCATGAAGTATGACTAAACTTGACTAAGCTCAACTGCATAAAGTATGACTAAACTTGACTAAGCTCAACTGCATGAAGTATGACTAAGCTCAACTGCATGAAGTATGACTAAACTTGACTGAGCTCAACTGCATGAAGTATGACTAAACTTGACTGAGCTCAACTGCATGAAGTATGACTAAACTTGACTGAGCTCAACTGCATGAAGTATGACTAAGCTCAACTGCATGAAGTATGACTAAACTTGACTAAGCTCAACTGCATGAAGTATGACTAAACTTGACTGAGCTCAATTGCATGAAGTATGACTAAACTTGACTGAGCTCAACTGCATGAAGTATGACAAAACTTGACTGAGCTCAATTGCATGAAGTAGACTAAACTTGACTGAGCTCAACTGCATGAAGTATGACTAAACTTGACTGAGCTCAACTGCATGAAGTATGACTAAACTTGACTAAGCTCAACTGCATGAAGTATGACTAAACTTGACTGAGCTCAACTGCATGAAGTATGACTAAACTTGACTAAGCTCAACTGCATGAAGTAAACTAAACTTGACTAAGCTCAACTGCATGAAGTATGACTAAGCTCAACTGCATGAAGTATGACTAAACTTGACTGAGCTCAACTGCATGAAGTATGACTAAACTTGACTAAGCTCAACTGCATGAAGTATGACTAAACTTGACTAAGCTCAACTGCATGAAGTATGACTAAACTTGACTAAGCTCAACTGCATGAAGTATGACTAAACTTGACTAAGCTCAACTGCATGAAGTATGACTAGACTTGACTAAGCTCAACTGCATGAAGTATGACTAAACTTGACTAAGCTCAACTGCATGAAGTATGACTAAACTTGACTAAGCTCAATTGCATGAAGTAGACTAAACTCTTCTTCTCAAAGACTAGCAAACTCTTCCATGCCAATATGGGAGTTTTAATATGTAGACAACTAACTAACAATACCTTGACTCCCACTCTTCAACATAATTCCTCGATGTCCACAACAAATGGACACAAGCAATCTGAAGCAAATGTTGTAAGTTTTCCATCCTATAGGCCCATACATTATAATGAACAAATGACAAGTGGAAATTTTCAATTAAAAGTAATTGTGAGGGAGAAGTTCATTCCCCGACTTGAGACACGCCAAAGTCCTTGATGCTAGCAACTCCAGGCTTGTCATCTGGTACAGACGGACTACCTATACGGAACCACTCTGAATCCCTTTGCTCTTGAGCAAGGAGGCACTCGTGGGTGGACAAATTGCTGAGGTTTTGACCATCGTAAGCTTTGTCGTAGGCATGGCAGGACGCAGCGCTGCGTAGCTTTTGTTTGTCTACCTCAATAGAGCTTATACCAAAACTGCAGCTTATTGGATTTGCATTTTTACAATTAATGTCATTGTCATGGGTAAGAAGAGCTCACTAACTTTTAAGATGCTTAAGTTAAAATGAATTAATGCCACATTAATTAAGGGATATTAGTTAATGAAAATGAATTAAGTTAATTAGAATAGTGGAACGGGGGAAGTGGAGAAGATCAGTGGATGTTGACATAGCTTGTGCACACGTCTAAGGCTTTCCCTGCCTCCTGTCCCAACAAATTCGAAATGCAAACATACTCAACCAACTCTCAGTTGACATAACGAAATTACAATGACCTTCTCAATAATCAACTTGACATTTTCTCTCTCGATGTTTAGACTAGATGCTCTAGCCTTCATCAGGAATATGCAAACATCTTGATTCTAACTTTGAAATAGGCATGTCAAAATTTAAAAAAAGATTTTAGTTCATAATTTGTAGTCTTTAGCAAAGCTAAGCATGGTCTTATTACAATTCTAATTAAGAAGCCATGCCATATTTTGACCAAGAACCAATGTTATCCAGAATCCCTTGCCATGCTAGCTCCCATAGTTTACACTTTGAAGCAACTTGCTCAAAATATCTTAATACCTAATTAACAACCACAATAATCCACTTCAAAACTGGGTATGTACAACACATAATATTGCCATAGCTACCTCTACAAGATGACAGCAAAACAAACACAGACCACTGCACATTCACATATCATATTATGCTTTGTAATGTTGCAATCACTGACCTCATTGGAACCTCAAGGTCATGAAACAGGTGAATAATTTTAGCATGCCCAAACCAGAGCCACAACTGGAAATTTCCATTGCCAGCGGAACATTGGCCACATGGGGCCAGTTATCGATCTATCTATCTACCCATCTATATAATATATATATATAGCGCTAGTGTGTTCAGACTCAAAAAAAATGAATGCTTTACCCGCACTAAATAATAACGGGCTTGCATGCACACATGCAATACGATGGGTTGTTGCATTTGTTCCAACCCATGGTCCACGGCACTCATGAGGCTCGAGGATCACCAGGGACTTCAAAGAGAAGAATTGGCTGCACAGTTTTCAAAAGAGCTGCATTGGTCAGTCAAGTTAGAGGCGAGGCATGCTGTTGATGGAGTAAAGTCTGAATACAGAAACAGTACAGCCTAAGCGCACACCACACATTTTCTGCCTGTGAAAACCTTGCTTTATATAGAGGAATATTGGGGGTGCCGCTGACCATGACCCTGACCAGGACGGGATCAATTTTGATAATCATTAGAGTACTGGCTCACCACTCCTTCGCCAATGGCAGAGACTTTGTCCTTCTTCAAACCCATCTTTCTTAGGAAATCTGCGACATGGCCGAATATGATGAGCACAGCATAGCTGATATACGTACACAGAGCCGTCAGCATGGAAACAGCTTCGAAGGTCTCCTTGGACCTCAAACGCTTGACCTTGCACTCCGGACTGGCCTTAGTGGAGGCATCTTCCTTGCCCTCCTTGCCCGAAGAATCCCGATTAAATCCACCCAGATCTTTAGTCATGTTTTCTAGCGGTACCGTTCTCGCAACTTGCAACCTTCAAATTTCTGCTCTAAGCTCCCGCCTCAGGTGATTCGTAGGAGCCACGCCCATGTTAATGCCAGTTAAGCAACTTCACACATTTGCGCAACTTCACACATTTGCGCATGCGCGCATGCAAGCGCCCACAGCAGCAACGCCCCCTTCGATGAGAACCGAGCTACGCCCATTCTTGCAAGAATCGAAGAAGCTGGGAGCATTGGAAAGGGGATGGACTGGGGTATGCGTTCCGTCAAGCCCTTGTTGCTGCTATACTACCTCCTCGTCAGCTTTGTGCAAGAACGAGTAGACGGCCTGTCCAACCCACCTATTAATATCTTGGGTGCATTTCGACCGGCCCAATCCACCTCTGTGTGTGGGGAGGATGAAGTGGAAAACTATTGTATCTACACCTCAGATATCGCAGCTTCTCTCTTGCCAAACTGCACGACGGCACAGTGTGATGACAGCTGCCCCGTTTCCTCGGCCTCTCCATCTCCATTCAACCTGGTGTCATTTGCAGAGAGTTTCGGTCAGGGGGTGAGTGCTGCACAAGGAAGACCTGGAAGTGAAACTGCTGCCATTTTATTCCAAGATGGCTCCATCAGCATAACAACTGCAAGTGTGCCAATCGTTTCTGCCAATGGATTTTCATTTGCAACTTGGATCAACCAAGATGAGGGCAATCGTGGGTGAGCGAAGTATATGAGTGAGTATATACATTACTATTGCACTCGGTACGATTCAGTTCCAGTGAATGATTATATATAACTGGTATGATTTCATTGCTATCATTTTTTTTCCTGCATAGAGCCCTCATTTCAAAAGTGTTCAACAGCGGAAGATTGGGTTATGCTATCATAATAAGCGCTTTGAACATTACTCTGACATACATCCCAAACCCTGGGATGACTTCTGTTTCCTACACCGTCGACGGACTGACCCTTGATCATCGCTATTGGCACCATGTGGCTGTAACCATTTTTGCCGAAGATGCTGCATTTTACATCAATGGAACCGTTGTAGATGTTACTAGTCTGATGGGATCAATAGTGGATGAAGTGAATGGCAATCTGAAACTTGGCCAAAATGATTTGCGTAAGCTGTCAAAATACTTTTAGCTATGTGATAAGAATATGGGATAAGAGAAAATAAATCGGTAGTCCTTGGCAACCATGTTACTGGTACAAAGTTCGCAAGTTACACAGAGGGAAAGGGAAGATATTTTTTGTGACATGTGCCAACTGCCTCAGCAGGGGGCAAAGTTCAAATGTCAAAATAAGAGTGTGGACTCATACATGACTACATGTGTAAATGCAACTAATCTGGATACACGATGTGCATGTGCCTGTCACATGCATGGAAATGAAAACAATGTTATATTTATAGCAGCTTTCATAAACTGCTATTTTAGAGCCTTGGATGTTTGGCACACATCTAGCTGTATATTAATGACTAGGGTGCAGTCTCGGTCATCATTCATAAACATGGGTATAATTAACTACGCAATTCAAAGGTTGGGAGAGCCAAAGTTTATTTGCTCTGCATGAAGAAGGTAGATACACACACACGCACAAGGCAAAAAGGGTTTTAATTAGCCTAGCTCTCCAGTTTCCACGGCATGCTTCGATCTCTCTCATTTCTTGCTCCCATTTTTAATCTTCTTTGTTTTTACCTGGCTCCATTGTTACAACCGTCTCTTAGCAGTGCGATTAAGCACATGTGCAGAATTGCGATGTTGCAGTTCATACACACGTATATAGAGACTGTCTATTGCTCCAGTAAGAACATACGTACACCTGATGCAAAAAAAAATTCCACAAATAGTATAGTATCTTGTTTCGCTCTATTTAGCCATACAACTGAACACTAGTTTTTTTAAAATATTTGTACATGTCCGTAGACAGCTGAATTTATATTAGACAGGGGGGGGGGGGATGGAATAACAAATTTAAAAATGGTTGAACGATTGCAAATGCCACGGATGTCTCTTCTCTGGAAGCCTTTCTTTGGTGTTGAGATCCACAGGCACCCATGCTTGCCTGGAATCGCTCCGAGTCCCTTCGCTCTGAAGAAAGGAGGCAACCTTTGGATGGATTTCTTTTTGCTGTGAGTTTTGTCGTGGACACATAGAGCGATGAAGTGATGAATAGCTTTAGTTTGCATGCAATGCAACCGATTCCTATACCAAACTGCAGCTTATTGCATTTGCATTCTAAATATATGAAAAGCTTTGTAGAGTTTAGTCCTAAAATTAAAACAAATAAAATATAATTGCTATAATACACCACCCACAAATGAAGTCGGCAGTCAATTGGTTAGGCATGGGCTCTCACTGTTATAAAGCATGTTTGCTAGGTGTCCTTATGGTGTGGAGGACTAGTCTCGCTGCCATTGAAAAAAGTGCATCAGTTCTGCACATGGCAGGGGCGGATCCAGGGGGGGGGCTTAGGGGGCTCAAGCCCCCTTCTTATCCCCCCCCTTTTTTTAATGCTGCACACACACCGAAAGTAAGAGAACGTGCCGTGATGGTGTTTCTGGCTGTGCCACAAAGCGACTTAAACAGTGTGGAATAAAAGAGTACTTTTCGAGGACAAGGTAAGTGGTCAGCTATAGCTAGGTGGCTAGATTAGCTACGCTAAGCCTAAAGCCATCTTGAAATAGTTAGCCTAATTTTCCAGTTTCTGTACTATGTAGCTAGCTAGCTATTAGCCTGCTGCAACATCTAGCTTAGCTAGTACTGTACCAGTAAAGCTGTCTATGGGAATGCAAGTGGAAAGGGGAACGCGAACTGGTGACGCTAAATACTCTAGGACAAACTTTACTTCACACTGATCATGCCTAATTTCATACTTTACCAGTTACTTCCGTCGGTCAGTGTGTTACGTTTTCTCAAGACTTCTCTTAGAAGTACGATATCTCGGGAGCGACTAAATGCACTTGCAATGCTACTTACTAGGTCACCGGTTGCCATCTAGACAAGCCCTGACGGCAGTTTTTCCCTATATGGAAAACCACAAGCATCCAAACTGCTAGATGCTGCTGCAAAAGTGGCAATTTCCCAACTGTTTCTTGCGAGACTTGGAACTCTTCTCGACCATTGTTTTAACTATACATATATTCACTATTCATTATTGTGCTGTCATTATTTGTTTACTGTCTCACAAGCCCTTGCCAAGCCCCTTCTCTAGGTACTTCCTAGAACCAGGACTCCTTGTGTTCTGGGGTCATGATACATTACTGCTGCTGTGCTTTATTTGTATAATAAATTTGGTTTTCACACCACAAAGACCAGAAGAAGTGGTTGAAGGATTTGTCATGTGTCGACCTCGCAAAATATTGATATTATAAACCCTTACACTTCACTGATTATTGCTTTATAGCATCAAACTTCTGGTTCTCTGCACTTATTGTTACATTACCCTCTATTCAACATTTTTTAATCATCATGATAGTCTGATTATATCCACCCTCAATACTACCTGAAATGATTTAATAGTATATAATAATAATGTTAAAATTTACCATCTACAGTACATAATGTTTTAATGGTAAATGTGTTTACATTTACCCTAGCTATTTGCTATCAATATACTGAATATGACATGGTAGGCCACTACGGTGGGTAGGTTTTATAGGGCTTTTGAGGGCACAGGACTGAGGTTAGCCATACCTGTTGGAGAAAATATACAGCATATATATCATTCACAACTGAAAGAGTGATCATGAGAAAGTGTGGGTGGTCATGCAAACTGCAATAGCTAATTTTTCAATTTAACCAGAAGTGAAGCCCCCCCTTAATAAAATCCTGGATCCGCCCCTGCATGGGTTGTGAGTTCAATATCATGACATAGGCCAAGTATTTTGCAAGCACGTAAACAGGAATCACTGACACAGCGCTGGGTTGAAGGGGTATTAAATAATGCACAGTAGACCCACCAGATAATTAACACATGTACGCACAGTAGACCCACCAGATAATTAACACATGTACGCACGGTAGACCCAACCAGATAATTAACACATGTACGCACAGTAGACCTTCCAGATAATTAACACATGTACGCACAGTAGAAGATCCATTGTTCTGTACAGAACATACTTTATAGAATCATTACCTACACCAAACATTGTTATTCACTTTGAATGCGGTATAGATTCAGGGGAGGATCCAGGATGGGAGGGGAGTTAGGGAGGGGAGTTAGGGGCTTTAAAACCTCCCCCTTTTGGTGCTGCCAGTGCACAACACAACGAGTTATGTTTGGTAGCTAGCTGGCTTCGTAGTTGTCCATCAATAGATTTCCTTCTTGGGTCCTAGCCTAGAGCAGTGCTGCTGCTACTGATGTGGGTTGTATAGCCTTCTCACAGCTCTTAAGTGCTCCATTGAAAACCACAATATTACATAAGCAAGTAAGTTGCTAGTGCCTTGGGAGCTAATCATCTGTGGACTTCCTTCTTTGAACCAAACCTAGACCAATGCAGCATCCATTTTATATCAAGTAAGTTAGTAGCTGCAGGTAGCTGTATAGAAACTAAAGTGGCTTACCTGAGGTGGCTTCTCAGACAAAAAATCAAATAAAAAATGATGGAAAAAGTCTACCACGATTATATGTGTGTGTGTGTGTGTGTGCGTGCATGTGGAAATGGTGAGTTCAAGTTTTCACATGACAACATGCTTCAGATTTTTGTGTGGAAATAGGAGAAGCTCAAGTGCTTGTTAATCAGTTTTGGCGGTTTGGGGACTTCCTATTGCACCCTTATATTTTACTGCAACTCCCTCCTCCCCCCAAGAGAGGTGGTGGTAACCCCCCTCCCCCTTCCCCCCTTCTCGATTTGCCCCTGAAATTATACTTGTAAAGGGTTACTGAAGTGTGTGTGGGATAAAATGGTTGTTTCTGTCCACATATAACCCCTCACCATTGCAAGGGTCGTAGCTATGACAGCAATGTTCATAAACCATCGAGCAATCGTTGAGCAAAAAAACTAGTATCAGTAGATTGCCCGATTCACACTATTAAAAAATTAAAAATTAAACTATACTGGACCCAGGTAGACCACAACCAGTTTGATGATCCTTTACCGTTCAAAATTATATGCACATAATTTAAAATGGTAAAGGGTCATCTAACTGGTTGTGGTCTACATGGGTACAGGCTTGTTTCCTTTCCTTTCTTAAATAAGTCAATTTCCTGCTTCAAGTTGTTGTTGTTGTTGTTTATTTGTTGACATATTTTATAGTTGCGCGGTGAAGGACCCGTGCCTGAGCTTCAGGGACTTGCATTGGAACATCTGGAGTCTTCTTGTTCTAAAGTTTGTATGCAAGTTATGGAGTGGAAAAAAGAAGAGATAGATAGAAGCATAGAGATGGATCTTGCGGTCGGAATTCAAGTTCTTTTCACACTTAACTTTTTTGTGTGTGCAGCCAATTTACTACCCTCGTTAAAAGATTCAATGGAGTCTAATTGGAACTAATATTAGCCGAAACCACACCATTTAGGCAGCTTAGGAAGCTGCTGGCATGAGTTTTAGCTGAGGTATGAGTTGGGGTGGGTTGTTGTTTTTTGAGGGGGGGGAGGGGGAGTTGCTACTGTCCACCATTTTCAATTAGAAGTCGCACCAACACTGGGAGTGCTACCACACACACCCCTAAGTATCAGGGAACTAAGGAAATAATACTCAATTATCCAACCATTCTCTAATTGACGATCTTGAAAATTGGAAATGATGCCTTCTCTAGCAACAAGAAGTGTACTTCATCTCTCTGGAGGTAAACGTAGTAGAGAAGAGCCAGTGCCTACCTTGAGGGGACTTTGGAGCTTGGAACCTTTTGACTCTTTAGTTGTTGTTGTTGCTTTGTGTGAAAACTTGGCCACTGATAGTTGGAGGAGACCTTGGCCACTGACAGTTGAGGGAGACCTTGGCCACAGACAGCTGGAGGCCACTGACAGTTGGAGGAGACTTTGGCCACTGACAGTTGAGGGAGACCTTGGCCACTGACAGCTGGAGGCCACTGACAGTTGGAGGAGACCTTGGCCACTGACATCTGGGAGAGACCTTGGCCACTGACAGTTGGGAGAGACCTTGGCCACTGACAGTTGAGGGAGACCTTGGCCACTGACAGCTGGGGGAGACCTTGGCCACTGACAGTTGGGAAAGACCTTGGCCACTGACAGTTGAGGGAGACCTTGGCCACTGACAGCTGGGGGAGACCTTGGCCACTGACAGTTGGGAGAGACCTTGGCCACTGACAGTTGGGAGAGACCTTGGCCACTGACAGTTGGAGCCTTGGCCACTGACAGTTGGAGGAGACCTTGGCCACTGACAGTTGGAGGAGACCTTGGCCACTGACAGTTGGAGGAGACCTTGGCCACTGACAGCTGGGGGAGACCTTGGCCACTGACAGTTGGGGGAGACCTTGGCCACTGACAGTTTGAGGAGACCTTGGCCACTGACAGTTGGAGGAGACCTTGGCCACTGACAGTTGGAGGAGACCTTGGCCACTGACAGTTGGAGGAGACCTTGGCCACTGACAATTGGGAGAGACCTTGGCCACTGACAGTTGAGGGAGACCTTGGCCACTGACAGTTGGAGGAGACCTTGGCCACTGACAGCTGGAGGAGACCTTGGCCACTGACAGTTGGGAGAGACCTTGGTCACTGACAGTTGAGGGAGACCTTGGCCACTGACAGGTGGGGGAGACCTTGGCCACTGACAGTTGGGAGAGACCCTGTTGGAGCCTTGGCCACTGACAGTTGGAGGAGACCTTGGCCACTGACATCTGGGAGAGACCTTGGCCACTGACAGTTGGGAGAGACCTTGGTCACTGACAGTTGAGGGAGACCTTGGCCACTGACAGCTGGGGGAGACCTTGGCCACTGACAGTTGGGAGAGACTCTGGCCACTGACAGTTGGAGCCTTGGCCACTGACAGTTGGAGGAGACCTTGGCCACTGACAGCTGGGAGAGACCTTGGCCACTGACAGTTGGAGGAGACCTTGGCCACTGACAATTGGGAGAGACCTTGGCCACTGACAGTCGGGAGAGACCTTGGCCACTGACAGTTGGGAGAGACCCTGGCCACTGACAGTTGGAGCCTTGGCCACTGGCAGTTGGAGGAGACCTTGGCCACTGACATCTGGGAGAGACCTTGGCCACTGACAGTTGGGAGAGACCTTGGTCACTGACAGTTGAGGGAGACCTTGGCCACTGACAGCTGGGGGAGACCTTGGCCACTGACAGTTGGGAGAGACCCTGGCCACTGACAGTTGGGAGAGACCCTGGCCACTGACAGTTGGAGCCTTGGCCACTGACAGTTGGAGGAGACCTTGGCCACTGACAGCTGGGAGAGACCTTGGCCACTGACAGTTGGAGGAGACCTTGGCCACTGACAATTGGGAGAGATCTTGGCCACTGACAGTCGGGAGAGACCTTGGCCACTGACAGTTGGAGGAGACCTTGGCCACTGACAGTCGGGAGAGACCTTGGCCACTGACAGTTGGAGGAGACCTTGGCCACTGACAGTTGGAGGAGACCTTAGCCACTGACAGTTGGAGGAGACCATGGCCACTGACAGTTGAGGGAACCCTTGGCCACTGACAGCTGGGGGAGACGTTGGCCACTGACAGTTGGAGGAGACCTTGGCCACTGACAGCTGGGGGAGACCTTGGCCACTGACAGTTGGAGGAGACCTTGGCCACTGACAGTTGGAGGAGACCTTGGCCACTGACAGTTGGGAGAGACATTGGCCACTGACAGTTGGAGGAGACCTTGGCCACTGACAGTTGGGGGAGACCTTGGCCACTGACAGTTGGAGGAGACCTTGGCCACTGACAGTTGGAGGAGACCTTGGCCACTGACAGTTGGAGGAGACCTTGGCCACTGACAGCTGGGGGAGACCTAGGCCACTGACAGTTGGGAAAGACCTTGACCACTGACAGTTGAACGAATTGCATGGCCAACATTGTGTTGAAGAAGATAGAGAAGGCTTGCTCTCTTTCTCTGTGTGAGAACGAGACTTGTCAAGTTTGTGAATGAGTTGGCTGCAGTATTACCTTGCTTATGTCCAAGATAACTGAGCCATCTTTTCATAGGTAACGATATCTCGGCTTTTTTTTTAAGCCAATGTTTCAAACCAAAATACTTCGGTCTTCACCAGGGCAAATCAAAAAACTAAAGCTGTGTAATGCACCCATGCTAGCTGGCCACATGTTTCACACAAATCATTGCGAAATGTGTTGCTTTTTAATTCTCCTGATGAGGTTGAAGTGTTGGCAATAGAGCTAAAAGCTGAATGAAGGGGGGAAATCTACAAAGTATTGGCTGGCAATAGTCACCAGTGAATCATAGAGAGTAATATATCAGCAACAGAGCCAACAAAAGCTCATTATTCCTGATGAAGCTAGAGCATCTAGTCGAAACATCGAGAGAGTAAAAATTCAAGTTGATTATTGAGAAGGTCATTGCAGGATAAGTGTAACAGACATGTCATATGTACAGATTGTTCAAACTCTTTTTGTAGTGTTCACGGAATGGCTATAATGAATGTACCAACATGAGTGACAATGTTGCTATGACGCACTCACTGCACGAATCCTCTTTATCAGTAACAAATGGATTGTCGTCTACAAAGTTCAAAGTTCACATTCAGTCATGATATTCAGAACAACTCGGCCACATATTTGCATTGTCAAATACTATGGGAAATGTTTGCTGAATACTTGAAATCAAATTATGAATGAATTGTGTAGCGATTGGTCGTTATCATAATCATATTCATGTTTGTGGTCAGATTGTGGTATAAATATTTGCACCAGAATGTTTATTGACAGCAATGGTTGCTAGGAACTTTGTAGTGTTCCCACCTTGGTATAAACGATTAAACGCCACAGGCAACTCCGGTGCAAACTCGGACAACATTGGGGGGAAAATTAAATTGAATTTATTACGCGCCTTCTTCGTGTGCACATGCCCAGTAGACTACTCTAGTGTAGTGATGAAACTTTACTTCCAGTTGGACGGGGAGAGTGTGAGTATGGCTGACGATTGCAACTGCCTTCATGAACAGTTTCTCACTGGCTTTTGCTACTGTTTCCGGAATTACTTTGTTGGAAAGCAGCACAGGCACATGGGCTTACCAGGAGTCACTCTGAATTCCTACACACTTGAGCAAGGAGGCGCTGCTGGATGGAATTCTTTGCTGTGAGTTTTGTTGTAGACATATAGCAACACATGTAGCGCTGCAGAGCTCTTGTTTGTTTACTCCAACAGAACTGGTTCTCATAGCAAACTGCAGCTTATTGTATTTCCATTTGAACAGTTTGGGAAAATACAAGAAGTTATAGCAATTAACCACAAATAAATCAGTGTTCAATATAAATCAGCGTTTGATAAATCAGCATTTAATAAATCAGCGTTCGATAAATCAGCGTTCGATAAATCAGCGTTCGATAAATCAGCGTTTAATAAATCAGCGTTCAATAAATCAACGTTCAATAAATCAGCATTCAATCAGTTAATGTATCCGGTTTCAATGTTTTTATAACTTCTATGCACTCCTGCAGTAAGACATAAGTCAACCAAATATAAACTTCATGTGTGTATGTACCGCTACAAGTGTGCACATGTACAATTCTAAAGTACGTCGCAAGCGCCCTCCACACAGGCACACCAACTATGCTCTTTTCAGCGATCAAGGATTAGGCCGGTATTTGTAGCAAGCATTTACACTCTCAAAGAACTCTCACTTGACACAGGATAGATACAATGACTTTCTCGATAATCAACTGACATTTAATCACTAGACGTTTTGGCCTTCATCAGAATTATTCCTGGTGAAGGCTAGAGTATCTAGGTGAAATTAATTTAAGTTGATCATCGAGAAAATCATCATGTCCCATGCATAGCTCATGTCCAAATCGTATGCCAAGCTCATGAAAAGGGTCACGTCAGCGATGACTTGCGTGCACACTTGGATGGAGCTGAAGTTGAAGAGTGGGAAATTTTAGAGAACCTGAGCATCAGAAACAGCAATGACTAATGCAGAGGTGAATACCTGGACATTAAAACAACCAGCAAGTCCTAGCCCCAAGCTTCAGTAACTTCATTGCAGTTGATCCAATATGTAGCCACTGTACAAGTTTCAGATGCAAGCTTCCACTACTTGCAGCAAGTGCCCACTACATGCAGCAAGTACCCACTACATGCAGCAAGTGCCCACTACATGCAGCAAGTGCCCACTACATGTAGCAAGTGCCCACTACATGCAGCAAGTACCCACTACATGCAGCAAGTACCCACTACATGCAGCAAGCTCCCAGTACATGCAGCAAGTGCCTACTACATGCAGCAAGTACCCACTACATGCAGCAAGTGCTCACTACATGCAGCAAGTGCCCACTACATGCAGCAAGTGCCCACTACATGCAGCAAGTGCCCACTACATGCAGCAAGTGCCCACTACATGCAGCAAGTGCCTACTACATGCAGCAAGTACCCACTACATGCAGCAAGTGCTCACTACATGCAGCAAGTGCCCACTACATGCAGCAAGTACCCACTACATGCAGCAAGTGCTCACTACATGCAGCAAGTACCCACTACATGCAGCAAGTACCCACTACATGCAGCAAGTACCCACTACATGCAGCAAGTGCTCACTACATGCAGCAAGCGCCCACTACATGCAGCAAGTGCCCACTACATGCAGCAAGTGCCCACTACATGCAGCAAGTGCCCACTACATGCAGCAAGTGCCCACTACATGCAGCAAGTGCCCACTACATGCAGCAAGTACCGCACTACATGCAGCAAGTGCCCACTACATGCAGCAAGTGCCCACTACATGCAGCAAGTGCCCACTACATGCAGCAAGTGCCCACTACATGCAGCAAGTGCCCACTACATGCAGCAAGTACCGCACTACATGCAGCAAGTGCCCACTACATGCAGCAAGTGCCCACTACATGCAGCAAGTACCCACTACATGCAGCAAGTGCCCACTACATGCAGCAAGTGCCCACTACATGCAGCAAGTGCCCACTACATGCAGCAAGTGCCCACTACATGCAGCAAGCTCCCAGTACATGCAGCAAGCACCCACTACATGCAGCAAGCTCCCAGTACATGCAGCAAGTGTCCACTACATGCAGCAAGCTCCCAGTACATGCAGCAAGTGCCCACTACATGCAGCAAGCTCCCAGTACATGCAGCAAGTGCCCACTACATGCAGCAAGCTCCCAGTACATGCAGCAAGTGTCCACTACATGCAGCAAGTGCCTATACATGCAGCAAGCGCCCATACCTTGTAGTTCTTGTCATGCTATTAGAGTCAGCCAGGGGTCGGGATGGGGTGGGGCCTTGAAGATGAACTGCAGATTTTGTAGGTCTGCCAGTTCTCACTAGCTTAGTGAAGTGTTTTCAGAGCTAATGGTTACTGTGTTTTGGCTGCTAAGAAGCGGCCAATGACGTGGAGCTATAAAGTTTTGTCTTTGTAGCAGATTTTGCCGTCCTCCATTTAAAAAAAGTGGGTTAAACCAAACACAGAGAGTGTGCAGCACTCCATGACAGCTAGATAAGTCTCAGTCCTTGATATTGTAGAAATCGTATTATCTGCTGACATGTTGTAAGCCACTGAATTGTGGTCTTCAGATCAACTCAAAGGAGATTACTTCCAAGGTCCACACTGGGGCCATCCGTTCAAAAAAGAACGTTATGACATTAATTTTCATTGAATCACTAGAGTTTAAATACCCGCTTACACCTCTCATTATGTGCTTTCTCCATGAGCTGCTCAGTGATTTCCTGCTCCTTCCTATCGTGTTCACTGTGTGTACTGTGTTGCTTGCTTCTTAGCCGCTGCTCTGGACTCCTCCTCTATCTGTTTCTCACATTTATTTTGGTGGTTTAGCTGTTGTGTGCAGAGTCCCCCCACACCCTCAGGCTCCTCCACACCCTCTGGCTCCTCCACACCCTCCGGCTCCTCCACACCCTCTGGCTCCTCCACACCCTCCAGCTCCTCCACACCCTCCGGCTCCTCCACACCCTCTGGCTCCTCCACACCCTCCGGCTCCTCCACACCCTCTGGCTCCTCCACACCCTCCAGCTCCTCCACACCCTCCGGCTCCTCCACACCCTCTGGCTCCTCCACACCCTCCGGCTCCTCCACACCCTCCGGCTCCTCCAGCTACAAGCTGCTCAGCTACGCTAGTCATGTGAATAGCACACTCACACATGGGCAGTGATTCTTGGCTGCAGGAAAGCAGATCTCTCAACTCGCACCATTTTGGTGTGAGCCTCAAGATCTTCTCGCACTATAAGCTAACCTCAGCTTGAATAAGCAGTGTGGTTTGTACCTTGACCTAGAGTCAGTTAGCTAAAGCTTTACAATGGCTGATGATTAGAGTCTGAGAGTGAAAGAGCCTTCTTGTAAGAGAAAGGCCCTGGCTGGAGCAGAACAAAGTTTGATGCCGCCTGGAGAGAGGATTTTCCCTCCTTCTTAAAGGATGTGCATATAATTGATCATGTGTATATAGCTGCTAACTAGCTGCTAGCTAAGTAATTGATGGTAGATTAATTTAAGTGATGCAAAGTTTTGTTAAAGGTTTTGATATATCATATATTATAGACTTTTGAGTCTCACACTAATTGGTGTCTGTGCTTCAACTTATATAATTATCTCTATCAACCCTTCACTATTACACATTGTCATAAGGTTGTAAAGTTTATAATAAGAAGTGTCAATTTGTGAAAAAGGTGTCATCAAAGCATTCAAAAACCATGAAATCTCAACGCCAGCTAAGTCTTGCAACTCCCTCTAGTAGCAATAGGATCAACTGTTATTACCGCATGTAACAACATTCCCCTAGCCTTTCATGGTGTCCTTTCACCAATGGTCCGAGGTGTTTTCCCCGACTCCAAGATAGCCACTAAGTGCCATTCAGCCTCAACTAAAGCCATGCACACACTTGATCTTGCAATTGCTCCAATGTTTAAGGAAGATCTTATTACAAGCATGGTAGTTCTTCCATTGGACTAAAGAAAATCTACCACCATCCAAATAACCACCATCCAAATAAGTAATGAAAGCAGAATTGTAACCTTGTTTCTAGACATGTGCACTGAAGTAAGCTCTACTGCAGAAAGCCTTTTCAGCACATTTTGATGGGAAATTGATGGGAAGGATTTTGATGGGAAATAAGGGTTTTGATGGGAAATTAGGATTTTGATGGGAAATTATGGTTTTGATGGGAAATTAGGGTTTTGATGGGAAATTGATGGGCAGGATTTTGATGGGAAATTAGGGTTTTGATGGGTTTTGATGGGAAATTAGGGTTTTGATGGGAAATTTGGATTTTGATGGGAAATTAGGGTTTTGATGGGAAATTAAGGTTTTGATGGGAATTAGGGTTTTGATGGGAAATTAAGGTTTTGATGGGAATTAGGGTTTTGATGGGAAATTAAGGTTTTGATGGGAATTAGGGTTTTGATGGGAAATTAAGGTTTTGATGGGAAATTAAGGTTTTGATGGGAAATTAAGGTTTTGATGGGATATTAGGTGACTTCTACAGTGCACTCGTCTTGGAATTAATGTGTGTGGTGACATATCAGTTGACAGGTATCAGAAAAATCCAGAATAACTGTTTTTGCGTATCTTTGTGGGGAGAGGGGAGAGGGGGGGGGGGATGGTGAGGTTGCTTTAATGTCAGAGTGTGTGGCCTTGTGTTGCAGCTGATTCTTCCTATAATGGCTTGATGCAAGACGTCTACTACTACTTGCAGGCACTCACTGTCAGGTTTGTCATGGCAATTACACTGCGTGCTTATTTCTGTTGGCTTTGTTGGTGAACTTGTGTCCTCACATGGACATTCCAAGATGATTTATAGCTAATGTGTGCCACAGGTTGCTAAGACTGTCTTGATAATTCGACTTAAATTTATTCACTCAACGTTTCGGCTAGATGCTCTAGCTTCCATCATTATTCCTGATGAAGGTTAGAGCATCTAGCTGAAACGTCGAGTGAGTACATTTCAAGTTGGGCATTGAGAATGTCATTGCATGCTATGTCACTGGTGCTCAATTTGGTAGGAAGCTAAGATAATGTCAACTGAGTTTTTGTGATGTGCTAGATTACATTACAGAATTTTGGATTATTGATGATATTATTGTTGCTTACATATTATAGGGAAGTCGTTGAGCTAGTGAACGGATCTCTGCCCTTCCTATACCTAAGCACTCAATGTCACTGTCCTCCTTCGCATCCCGTCGTCAACATCCAAAATGTCGCCACCTGTACACAGCACACTACCCCCAACCTCTCGCCAAGGGGTACTGCAAGGAGGCTGAACTCTCTCTCCCGAAACCCGGGTTATGTGAATGACCTTAGCGGCTCCAACGAGTGGATATCCTCTCCTGGAGTGAGGAACGTAACAGTCACCATTAACCTCACTCAATCTCTCTACGAGGTGAGGAATGAAGTTTTGTGCTTGTAATGCTTCAAAGAGTAATGCCTTTTCATGACAGACTGCTGCTCACTGGAAGGGGGAGGGTGCATGGGAATGTGGTTGCTTATATACATATAATTATATAATATTTTCAAAATTTGTATATCCACAGGAGTGGATGCCAACTATTTTTACAAGGACAGCAGCTTCTCTTGGATATTCTACGGACACTTGAGACGGCTTGTAGCAGCTGTTTACATTTAAAAACTTTTTGCAGAGATTGCATTGGAATACTTGAACCAGTTACGGAACCAAGGCACCTTCTAGTATTACCTGTAATAATAAGAAAATGTGACCATTGTCCTTTTTGTCTTGTCAACGGTGTACCTGCAATTATCTGGCTATTCTCTCTGAGCATCTGAGCTGCACCATCGCCACCAACTCCATAGTGGTATCTTATCTCTGAGCATCTGAGCTGTACCATCCCCACCAAGTCCACTATGGTTTCTTGTCTCTGAGCATCTGAGCTGCACCATTGCCACCAACTCCACTCTAGTAGTATTTGATCAAACAGGCATTGAGAATGACCCTGTTGTTTCATCTGCTGTCTCCTCTACGTCGGGATTGCAGAAGGGAAGGTACTTGCTTTAGTCCTTTCTCTAAGTCATCTTCTTACATCCACAGGGACCTTGATGACTGGGAGAGGAAACACCTCCTGCAATTGCCATTTCCTCTTCAGGAGACATTTCAGCTGGTAGAGAAGGAGGAGGGCCTTCACTTCCTCAGCAAGTATTATCTATTCCACTTTCAGTCCAGATCCACCATTATCAGTGCACGTTTGCTAAACCACAGGAGAGTGTGCTAGCTGTCAGCAGGCTTCAAAGACGAGTCCACAATTGTGAGATTCCTATCAGTACATGCTTGATAGATTACAGGAATGTGCAAGCTATCAGTTTGTAAACTCTCAGCAAACTCTCAGTTGACATAATGTAGATACAATCACTTCCTCGTTAGTCAACTTAATTAAATTTACTCACTGAACGTTTATGCTCTAGCCTTCACGACATTTTGGCTAGGTGCTCTAGCCTTCACGACATTTGGGCTAGGTGCTCTAGCCTTCACGACATTTGGGCTAGGTGCTCTAGCCTTCAAGACCTTTTGGCTAGGTGCTCTAGCCGTCACGACCTTTTGGCTAGGTGCTCTAGCCTTCACGACATTTTGGCTAGGTGCTCTAGCCTTCACGACATTTGGGCTAGGTGCTCTAGCCTTCACGACCTTTGGGCTAGGTGCTCTAGCCTTCACGACATTTGGGCTAGGTGCTCTAGCCTTCACGACATTTGGGCTAGGTGCTCTAGCCTTCACGACATTTGGGCTAGGTGCTCTAGCCTTCACGACATTTTGGCTAGGTGCTCTAGCCTTCATCAATGAGGGCTCATCAAAGCTAAAATGTCGAGGGAGTAAATTTAAGTTGTAATGAGAACATCATCATATCAGCATGTCACAAGCACTGCAAAATGACGTCAGCCTTCCAGAAGAACCAAAGTGTAACCAAGTGACCAATGTGAGACAAGGACAGAGCTGGGGATTGTCCTGGAACAGTTCCAGGACAGAGCTGATAAATGAACTGTCTTAACAGTTCCAGGACGTCCCCGGTTCCATCCTGGGTGGAATCATTTACCTATTTCTCTTCTTTTATCCCCCTACTAACAATGAGATGTTCTGTGGGACAGCTTTGACCCCACCCCCTGCCCCTCATGCCTACCCCCCAAAAGGAAAATATCACAGAGCTGATTAATGAGGGATTGTCCTGGAACAGTTCCAAACATTCCAACATAGTTAGAAAGTTTGTAGGTTTTCTGTGACATGACATACGCAAATTTCTGACCTTCAATTAAGCAACGTGGCCCTGAGGATATTACAAGCTCATGACAGTGGGTAGCTTAAAGTCTCTTGACATGCCCACTTCTAAGTGTTTATTCCATCCACCAGTGAGGCGAGTTCTTACAGACAATTTAGTGCCAACATTGTCACATGGAGAGCCATTGTCTACCAAGGCTTCAGTTTCTAAGCCTTTCCACTGACGTGGTGATGGTTGGCCTAAGCTCTCCACGTAAATTTTACTACTGAGATGCAAGCTTGACTTCTACATTTAACCGATTGCACGCCGTATTCCTAGTACCCGCGGGCAAATTATTCATGAATTAACGAGGTATTTTACTTATTATTTTTATATCTTCCGTTCTGCAGGGACTCCACCCATGAAACTTGGGTCATAGTCAGCCACATGATAGCTCTACTTCCTGTAAAAAAATCGAGCCTTCCTTACCAACTGGGCAGAACTAACCAGCATTATAAAACCTTGTCATCTTCTTGGGGGTGAATATTTTCATATTTTCACACTATTATACACACATTATAATGCCAACACAAGATGGAGCATCTATTTACAAACCCTCTACCAGCTGCAAAGCCAGTGGGTTGTTTTCCCCATCAAAATGCTAACACATAATAATACAAAAAACAAATTATAAGAGAGTGAAAATGCTAACACATACTAGAATAAAACCATAATATAAAACACAATTATGTAAGGGAGTGTCTTGGGTAGAGCTCCGGTCTTGCTGTCACGGGTAGAGTAGAACTTGCTCAGTCTTGGGTATAGCTTGCTTGGTCTCCGGCATGATATTTCACCATGTTTTTATTCTACACAAACATGAGATACCACCAGGATAAGAAGAGTAGAACTTGCTCACAGTCTTGGGTATAGCTTGCTTGGTCTCTGGCATGATATTTCACCATGTTTTTATTCTACACAAACATGAGATACCAGGATAAGAATAACACTTGAATACTGGAGAGACGAGAGAAGTGTAGACGAAGGGACAGGGAACGAGAGAAGTAGACGAAGGAGCAGGGAACAAGAGAGAAGTAGACGAAGGAGCAGGGAACAAGAGAGAAGCACAGAAAGGAGCAGGGGGTGCATAAACATTACTGATAGTCCACCAAGGTATGGTATTACGAAAACAGTCACGGCCTGTTGATCCACCACACAAAGGAACCTTACAAAAACAACACTGGGACCTTGCCTCATGCCTGTAACCTTTACTAATGCAAACTACACAGCGCTTCTTTGCACAGCACTGTGGGAAATGACCTAGTTTTAAATTGAGGCGATCTAGCTGACTATTTGCCTGACTACAACGTTGACCTGCATGCTGCCGAGAAGAGAAAGAACCAATCAAAGATTTAGCTAGAACAATCCTAGCTTCTAGATAATTACCCTTCCTTACTGATATTGGAGCTCGGACAGAAGAAAACAAAATAAATGAATTCAATAAACAAGCTTCTATCAAATTTGTAACCAACAAACCATCAATAGAATTTACATGTACATAACGCATTAGCTCCAAAAACCGAGTCCTAGGCATTACTTTACGAACCAAAGATCCAGACAAATCCGAGTGATTAGTGGACCAGTACAATTCTAAGTATGAAAGTGTGGAAACTCCCATTATTATCAACATTCCTACAAAAGCTTTCATTTCCTCTATATTAGTATCTACCCATGGCCTGGAGAGACTAGCCATCCTAGAAACGTAACTGTTCGTCTCTGCTACTAGGAGTTCCCACACTTCAAGAGTAAAAAAAAAGGTAAAATGCATCTAAAAATGTACTTGATGCACCAAGCAATGAAGAAGTTGGACCAGCTGTTGCTGTATAGTCCAATTTCAAAGGAGTTGGCTCCTTTATTTCCCACTTACCTGTGACCTCAGTTAGCCTAGAACCAGTGCCAGATGCTTGGGCAGAACCAGTGCCAGATGCTCGGACAGAACCAGTGCCAGATGCTCGCGCACGCCTATAACCTCTGGCCCGCCTACTACCAGTACCTTTTGGAGGACCACTAGCAACACTTACGACTCCACTACCACTTGAGCTGCTTCCCCCTTGGCCAGTACTCCCTCGCCCGCCTCTCCCTCGGCCAGTACTCCCTCGCCCGCCTCTCCCTCGCACAACTCCAGCACCAGTCGTGTTCCCACGCCCTGTAGAGACTTCAGGCAAGGCTTCCTCATCCTCCAATGTAACAAAAGGAGTCATAGATGCCTCATCTCCACTCTCATCATCTGATGCTGTAGGAAAAGTAGTGGGGAGGGTGGGAAAAACAAGATATATATATATATATCAAGTTTGTGGTCAACATTTGAAAATTCAAATTCAAATGAAAATCAACAACTCAACAACTCCAACCTACACTCTTAGCTATAACTTTTTTCCTATAACTATCCTGTCTGAATTTGGAATACCAACAGAATAAGCTAGTATTTGGCAATAGTACACTCTCAGTTGACTATGGTAAACAAAGGCTATGAAGCGCTAAGGTTAGAAGAAACTTACAATCGAGAAGTCCATCCAAGCGCGCCTCTTCTCTTAGAGCAACTGGATCCAGAGTGTTTCCTCGGTATGCATAGATGTCTTCACCTTCTTCCCCAAATGAATCTGACCCAGAATCGCCAGAATCGTCGGCTAAAAGTTGAGAAATAACGTCCTCACAGGAGAGCATCTTTGAGCAGTTTAAAACAAAAGCTCGACTAACAAAAATGGCGTTCAACCGCAGGATTTTTGTTGCACGATGCATCAACCGGAAATAATCACTTTTGTGACGTTATCTAGTCTACTAGGCATGTGCAGAACCCTGTTAGCTCGTAACGGTTCATTTTATATATTTTTGTGTGGCGAAGGATGTAAGGTCTCGCGCCATATGGCGCTTACGGCGTTTAATCGGTTAAACTCTGCTCAAATGTCATGACATATGACATGACATGACATGACATGACACGACATTACACAACATGACATAACATGACACGACATGTTGCATTGCACTGCTAGTGCATGTGGAATATTGTGAAGCCTTCACACTAATGCACAAGTACCACAGAACTGTGAAATCAGAACTCTCTCCTTGTAAAATGATCTCCTTACTTCTGTGATGGTGATATGCCCCCCTCCCGCTCCCCTTCGCCACCCCTCCCCCATCCAAAATACGTCAGCAGCAGCAGCAGCAACAACAACAACAACAATTTGAAATAAAAAAATCCCATAGAAAATGGTGAAGTCCACACTTTATTTCTGCCTTTCTTGAAGGGGATAAAATCTTAATTATTAAGAGCAAAAGAAATGGACAACTTTGTTGACTGCAAGAGGATGCAATTTTGGCATATTTCTACTTTTGTTGTATGGGATGCAAACTGGCCAGCTACTTCGACGAGTGAAAGTGACGAGTGAAAGTGACGGGTGAAAGTGACGGGTGAAAGTGACGGGTGAAAGTGACGGGTGAAAGTGACGGGTGAAAGTGATGGATAAAAGTGACGGGTGAAAGTGACGGGTGAAAGTGATGGTGAAAGTGACGGGTGAAAGTGATGTGTGAAGTGATGGTGAAAGTGACGTGTGAAAGTGACGGGTGAAAGTGACGGGTGAAAGTGATGGGTGAAAGTGATGGGTGAAAGTGATGGTGAAAGTGATGGGTGAAAGTGATGTGTGAAGTGATGGTGAAAGTGACGTGTGAAAGTGACGGGTGAAAGTGACGGGTGAAAGTGATGGGTGAAAGTGATGGGTGAAAGTGATGGTGAAAGTGATGGGTGAAAGTGATGGGTGAAAGTGATGGTGAAAGTGACGTGTGAAAGTGATGGTGAAAGTGATGGTGAAAGTGAACGTGACATGTGAAAGTGATGGTGCAAGTGATGTGTGAGAAAGTGATGGTGAAAGTGACGGGCAAAAGCGACGGGTGAAAGTGACGGGTGAAAGTGATGGTGAAAGTGACGGGTGAAAGTGACAGGTGAAAGTGGAAAGTAGGTGGATAGAGTGAAAGGGAACAGGTCTGCTTCTAACTGGGGGAGAACTGAATACTTTCTATGCTCCTCTCCATCAGTTCCTCCTCAGAATTAACGATGAACACACCACACATCTGGTTGTTAAGCAGGTGTCTCTGTTGTGCACCTGCTCTGTTGGTTCAATGGTAAGAGTTCTGTATCTATTTGTTGACTGTACTCTACATCTCCTGCCCAAGTGTCAGCGTATAACCATACCCAGGGCTCCCATCTTCAAACAGTTCAACCATCCATCATTAATAAACCTTCTAACTAGCCCGGTATATTTATATTTACACTCGGCAGTCCGTGCCTATAAGAAACTGACTATGTCTTTGCCCGGGCATTGCTTGTGAGGTGAGTGTGTGTAGCTCACATTTGCTTGCTGACTGATGCACTAAGAAACTTGCTCAACAACTACTGAACCTTTGCGGTATTTTACACCCAAACTAACACATGTATGTACTCACTTCCACCTCTTCAGCTGTTCTTAGTGAACATACGGTACAGTGCTCCACGTCCCAAGGCAGCCGTGTTGGAGACGTCACGGGACGGGGGACTGACTTATCGACCGATTCAGTACTACGCCGACGACTGCATGCTCTACTTTGGACTTAGAGATGACGAGCCTATCACGAGAGCGGACCAAGCAAACTGCATTACAACTGCCTCAAGGTGGGTAGGTGTATGAGTGAGGAAGTGGGTGGGGTGGGTAAGTGTCCCATAACCTCCAACTAAGGCAGGCAAATAACCATTGCCATGTATATATGTTGTCTCTTTAGCCCACCCGCGTGACTATTGACATCATAAATAATAAATAAAAAACTACATGTACCAAAAATGTAATCTCTTTATAAATATCCAACCTCTATATAAATATCCAACCTCTATATAAATATCCAATCACTATAATATAAATATGCAATAAAATATGATATAAAATATGCAACCTATAATGTAATGTCTATATAAATATGCATGCAACCTCTATATAAATACAGTCATTTTCCACTTGAGTCACCATATTTGTCTGTGCCTATTCATCTTAATCTTCAACAATAAATTAACTTTGGCTTCTCTTCACCTTTTAATTTCAGCACATTTGAAGGAAGAAGTGTCCATCTCCTCTGAGAACTAGTCTTGTCTGGCCTACTCAAAACATTTTCTAGCAATATCCCTCTGTTACTCCTCCGATATTAATGGTGGTTGCTGGAAGAAAAGTTCTCAACACCTGACAATGATTTGAACATTACCCACACTTTCTTAATACATTTAGTATACACTTATGGATTGGTACATGATTATAAGATGATCCAGACCAAAGGAAATAGTCTACTCCGTGTGTGTGATCCTCACATAGAAGAATGAAACAATGATGTTAAGAAAGCGTTACGAAAACTCATGCATCGCCATGGCATCATAACTCATCCAGGAACTAATATTAGTGCCCAGTTCTTTACCTCCTCCAGTAACTACTATTAGTGCCCAGTTCTTTACCTCCTCCAGTAACCACTATTAGTGCCCAGTTCTTTATCTCCTCCAGTAACTACTATTAGTGCCCAGTTCTTTACCTCCTCCAGTAACTACTATTAGTGCCCAGTTCTTTACCTCCTCCAGCAACTACTATTAGTGCCCAGTTCTTTACCTCCTCCAGTAACTACTATTAGTGCCCAGTTCTTTACCTCCTCCAGTAACTACTATTAGTGCCCAGTTCTTTACCTCCTCCAGTAACTATTATTAGTGCCCAGTTCTTTACCTCCTCCAGTAACTACTATTAATGCCCAGTTCTTTACCTCCTCCAGTAACTACTATTAGTGCCCAGTTCTTTACATCCTCCAGTAACTACTATTAGTGCCCAGTTCTTTACCTCCTCCTCCAGTAACTACTATTAGTGCCCAGTTCTTTACCTCCTCCAGTAACTACTATTAGTGCCCAGTTCTTTACCTCCTCCAGTAACTACTATTAGTGCCCAGTTCTTTACCTCCTCCAGTAACTACTATTAGTGCCCAGTTCTTTGCCTCCTCCAGCAACTACTATTAGTGCCCAGTTCTTTACCTCCTCCAGTAGCTACTATTAGTGCCCAGTTCTTTACCTCCTCCAGTAACTACTATTAGTGCCCAGTTCTTTACCTCCTCCAGCAACTACTATTAGTGCCCAGTTCTTTACCTCCTCCAGTAACTACTATTAGTGCCCAGTTCTTTACCTCCTCCAGTAACTACTATTAGTGCCCAGTTCTTTACCTCCTCCAGTAACTACTATTAGTGCCCAGTTCTTTACCTCCTCCAGTAACTACTATAACTGCCCAGTTCTTCGTCTCCTCCAGTAACTACTATTAGTGCCCAGTTCTTTACCTCCTCCAGTAACTACTATTAGTGCCCAGTTCTTTACCTCCTCCAGTAACTACTATTAGTGCCCAGTTCTTTACCTCCTCCAGTAACTACTATTAGTGCCCAGTTCTTTACCTCCTCCAGTAACTACTATTAGTGCCCAGTTCTTTGCCTCCTCCAGTAACTACTATTAGTGCCCAGTTCTTTACCTCCTCCAGTAACTACTATTAGTGCCCAGTTCTTTACCTCCTCCAGTAACTACTATTAGTGCCCAGTTCTTTACCTCCTCCAGTAACTACTATTAGTGCCCAGTTCTTTGCCTCCTCCAGTAACTACTATTAGTGCCCAGTTCTTTGCCTCCTCCAGTAACTACTATTAGTGCCCAGTTCTTTACCTCCTCCAGTAACTACTATTAGTGCCCAGTTCTTTGCCTCCTCCAGTAACTACTATTAGTGCCCAGTTCTTTACCTCCTCCAGTAACTACTATTAGTGCCCAGTTCTTTACCTCCTCCAGTAACTACTATTAGTGCCCAGTTCTTTACCTCCTCCAGTAACTACTATTAGTGCCCAGTTCTTTACCTCCTCCAGTAACTACTATTAGTGCCCAGTTCTTTACCTCCTCCAGCAACTACTATTAGTACCCAGTTCTTTACCTCCTCCAGTAGCTACTATTAGTGCCCAGTTCTTTGCCTCCTCCAGTAACTACTATTAGTGCCCAGTTCTTTACCTCCTCCAGTAACTACTATTAGTGCCCAGTTCTTTACCTCCTCCAGTAGCTACTATTAGTGCCCAGTTCTTTACCTCCTCCAGTAACTACTATTAGTGCCCAGTTCTTTACCTCCTCCAGTAACTACTATTAGTGCCCAGTTCTTTACCTCCTCCAGTAACTACTATTAGTGCCCACTTCTTTACCTCCTCCAGTAACTACTATTAGTGCCCAGTTCTTTACCTCCTCCAGTAACTACTATTAGTGCCCAGTTCTTTACCTCCTCCAGTAACTACTATTAGTGCCCAGTTCTCCAGCAACTGCTATTAGGCCCAGTTCTTTACCTCCTCCAGTAACTACTATTAGTGCCCAGTTCTTTACCTCCTCCAGTAACTACTATTAGTACCCAGTTCTTTAACTCCTCCAGTAACTACTATTAGTGCCCAGTTCTTTACCTCCTCCAGTAACTACTATTAGTGCCCAGTTCTTTACCTCCTCCAGTAACTACTATTAGTGCCCAGTTCTTTACCTCCTCCAGTAACTACTATTAGTACCCAGTTCTTTAACTCCTCCAGTAACTACTATTAGTGCCCAGTTCTTTACCTCCTCCAGTAACTACTATTAGTGCCCAGTTCTTTACCTCCTCCAGCAACTACTGTTAGATAGTGGCCAGTTCTTTGCCTCCTCCAGCAACTACTGATAGTCCCAGTTCTTTGCCTCCACAGAAGTGTAGAACAAACTTTGTTTCTCCCATGAAACTTTTGACCTCCATTTGAATGACCTCCATGCCATTTTATTTATTTGTTTTCTGTTTTTATCTGCTCGTTTTTAAATTTTATTTTTTGTATTTATTTACTTTTCTATTGTTGTTGTTGTTGTTTATCATCATCAAAAATATGTTCTTATAAAACAATTGAATTAAAACATAGGTCTAACTTAAACATAGGTCTAACTTTGTAGTCAAGTTGTTAAAAAATATATTTTAAGGCTTCTTTGAGATAACTGATGGTGGATTTGCCAAATCCATAAAGGGTCATAGTTTAACCAGCTAACCCATCAGTATGGTGACCATTACCAAACATCATTGTGTTGACTGTTACCTAATATTATATGTGATGACCATTACCAAAAATTACAGTCATGTGATGACCATTGCCTAACCTATAGTGAAGCCAAGACCTTTGGCTTACCACCACACTAGAGTGGTGAGTGTGAGAGTCCCAAGTCCAACCCATACCTCAAGTCCTCAAGGAGGTAGCCTGCGTGGTGTTAACAGAGTCAACTTGTTATGTGGCTTCAGTGATTAATTATAAGAGTGCTAAGTGGCATCTGATCATCACTTTTCACAGTGTGTGTTTTTCTGTGGAGGATTTGCAACCTTCTCATGTAGGTAGAAAGCTGAGAGGGTGAGTAGTGTTGTACATAGTGGGCCAACTGTGGGCCAACTGCAGCAGTAATAATATGGAGGAAAATAGAAGGCTTGGGAGCTTACTTCTTGTCCCCACCCATTTGCAGATGGGCAACAGGCAAGAATGAAAGCATGGAGCAATGGCTAATGGCCTTGTTTATCATCCCATCTCCACACACAGTCATGTGACTTCAAAGGCAGTTAAATGTTAGCACATGACATGACAGGGAGTTTGTTGAAATTCTTCATGCTTAATCGATACAGAATTGACAGTTCTAGCTAATGATTGCACTTGTCCAGCTTAGCCATTTATCCTGCTCTCTTCCACCTCTCTCTCTCTCTCTGCCTTCCTTAAAGCCAACTACCTGTCATAAACTCGAATGTCCAGTTTCGTTTCATCAACCCTGGAGTGCGAAGCTTTGATTTGGAAACCAGTTTAGAGTATCGCAATTTCCTTCTGGCCTCCCACCTGCGCCTGAAGCTGATTGATTTCTTCACCGAGTCCACGTCATTGCAGCATCACTACTATGCCATACAGGAGATTGCTATAGCAGCCAGGTGAGTGTATAAGCCGGGGAAAGGGTTCTGGTCAGGACAGGCAAGGTAAGTGCTTGAGCAGGAGCTGCATAAAGCCAGAGGAAGGGCAGGCAAGGAGCTTACAGAGAGGCTAGAATAGTGGCTGTAAAAGGGTTAACACAGGGACTTGAGTAGGAGTTAATGCATAAAGCTAAAGGAAGGCCAGGCATGGAGCTTACAGAGAGGCTAGAATAGTGGCTGTAAAAGGGTTATAACCCTTTTACAGCCACTATTCTAGCCTCTCTGTAAGCTCCATGCCTGGCCTTCCTTTAGCTTTACCTACTCAAGTCCCTATGTTAACCCTTTTACAGCCACTATTCTAGCCTCTGAAAGCTCCATGCCTGGCCTTCCTTTAGCTTTATGCATTAACTCCTACTCAAGTCCCTGTGTACACAGGGACTTGAGTAGGTAAAGCTAAAGGAAGGCCAGGCATGGAGCTTACAGAGAGGCTAGAATAGTGGCTGTAAAGGGGTTAAAACATAGGGGCTTGAAGGGTTATAAGGTGCAAGGACTTGTACTTTGGCTAGAGGATCACTAAAGCATGAGCTAAAATAAGTGCAAAGGTTAGCAAAGTGGCTAGAGAAAGAGCTTGGGCAAGGGCTGAAACAGGAGAGTGAAGTCAACACAGAATATGCCTACTAAAATCCAGAGAGTTAGACTTAGACTGTCTGCACGGGCTACATTCACCTATATTGCACTGGCTACATTCACCTATATTGCACTGGCTACATTCACCTATATTGCACGGGCTACATTCACCTATATTGCACGGGCTACATTCACCTATATTGCACGGGCTACATTCACCTATATTGCACGGGCTACATTCACCTATATTGCACGGGCTACATTCACCTATATCACACTATCTGCTTTTGATCTGCAGGTGTGCTTGTAATGGACATGCATCTCTTTGCGGCAGTGAGTTAGATGCCACCTGTCAGTGCCTGAACAACACAGAGGGCCGCAACTGTGAGATATGTCAGCCTACGCACAATGACAAGCCGTGGCGTTATGGCACCGCAGAAAATGACTTTCCCTGCAAGCAGTGCCGGTGCAATGGGCACGCTTCCACGTGCATCTACAATGCATCTGTGGACCCTTTTCCAGACAGTTTTGACAGTGGGGGAGGTGGATTGTGCCAGAATTGTCAAGATAATACAGGTTGGCAAAATCTTCAGCAAGCCCGAAGTTTTTGTGCTCGTAAGTGGTTGCTGCAAATTATGTCTTCTTCCATCATGTCATTTTAGCTGGCGTAAACTGTGACACTTGCAAATTGGGTTTCTTCCGTCCGACTGATTGGCTTCCCTCTGACCCCTCCCCCTGCCTTACTTGTGGTTGCCACCCAAGTGGGATCACAGACGCGGGAGACTGTGTGAAGGATTCCGGTTCTGGTGGCCAGATTATTGGTCAGTGCTTCTGCAAAGCCAACGTCATTGGTTTGAAGTGCCAGATATGTCGCCCAGGTTTCTCCAATCTTACGCTCGAAAACCCAGATGGCTGCAGTCCTTGTGCCTGCAATATTGCCGGGACGTTCAGTGGACAGGACACGTGTAGTTCCTCAGACGGTCAGTGTCTGTGCAAGACCAACGTCGTCGGACTGCGTTGCGGCACGTGCAGAGGGAACACGACATCGTTGAGGGCCGACAACCCCAATGGCTGCGAAGAATGCTCATGTGATCCCCTGGGTGCAGTGTTCTCCGAGTGTGACACCGCCACTGGGCAGTGCAGCTGCAAACCTGGTGTAACGGGCATGCGGTGCAACCGGTGTATGCCGGGCTTCACGGATCTATCATCCACCGGCTGTATGGCGTGCTCGTGCAACACTCTTGGCTCATTGAACAGCACCTGCAATCCAGTTTCCGGTCAATGTCCGTGCCTTGCAAATGTCGTGGGCTTAACTTGCAGCACATGTGAACCTGGCTTCTTCGACATCTCTTCTGGCTGTCTGCCGTGCAACTGCACCCTCGCTGGCACTGTGGGGGGAGGGCCTGCTGCTTGCGACCAGAATACTGGTCAGTGTCCATGCAAATCCAATGTCCAAGGGAGAACATGCAGCACTTGCATCTCTGGGTTCATGAGTCTGCTGGATCCGAATCCTGACGGTTGTAGTGCTTGCAACTGCTTCAACCTGAACACACGTCAGTCGGGAATTATGTGTGACCCTGTCACCTCTCAGTGCGAGTGCTTGGCATCGGCTATGGGTCTGAGGTGTGAGTTGTGTCAAGATGGCTTCTACTTGATGGAGAGTGGGTGTGTCTCTTGCAACTGCAGTGTAGATGGTTCTGTTGTGTCCTCATGTGATCAGATGTTTGGTGACTGTACATGCCACAGCTCTGCTATAATGGGAAGGACCTGTCACACCTGCTCCCCAGGATTCTTCCAGTTTCCAAGGTGTGTGGTTATTGAGCTGTTGCAGTATGACACAAGTAGCTATTTTATAACCTTCTAGCTAAATGCTTGTGTTGTCAGTTTAAAAAATGGTCTCACCTCAGAGTCCTTCTCCTTCCCTGTCTCTCACTCAGTCCCTCAGAGTCCTTCTTCCTCTCTGTCTCAGCTCCTCAGAGTCCTTCTCCCTCCCTTCATTCCCTCAGAGTCCTTCTCCCTCCCTGTCTCTCACTCAGTCCCTCAGAGTTCTTCCCTCTCCCTGTCTCTCCCACTTAGTGCCTTATTCCCTCCTCCGTATTTTTTCTATCCTGCTCTTGCTCCTTTCTCTCTTTTCTTACCTCTACCCCTTACCCACTTAATCCTTATACTTTCTCTGAACTTTTTCTTAACCTTTAACCCTTTAATTTCTCTTCCCTTTTCACTTTACCCTTCCCCCCTCCCCTCCACCCTCCCTCCCTCCCTCCCCTCCCCTTCCTTCAAACCCTCTCTAGATGTCTTTCCTGTGGCTGTGATCAGGCTGGGACCGTGGAAGGCACCTCGTGTGAACAGCTCACTGGGACTTGCAGCTGCAAGCAGCTGGTAACAGGACTACAATGTAACCTGTGTGTTGAGGGGTACCAAAATCTGGAGGCATCGAACCCTTTCGGGTGCTCTGCATGTAAGTCTACAAGGTATTTACAGAAACCCATAGCACTTGGAACCTAAGTTTAACCCATAGCACTAGCTGTGAACCTAAGTTTAACCCATAGCACTAGCTGTGAACCTAAGTTTAACCCATAGCACTAGCTGTGAACCTAAGTTTAACCCATAGCAACTAGCTGTGAACCTAAGTTTAACCCATAGCAACTAGCTGTGAACCTAAGTTTAACCCATAGCACTAGCTGCGAACCTAAGTTTAACCCATAGCAACTAGCTGTGAACCTAAGTTTAACCCATAGCACTAGCTGTGAACCTAAGTTTAACCCATAGCACTAGCTGTGAACCTAAGTTTAACCCATAGCACTAGCTGCGAACCTAAGTTTAACCCATAGCAACTAGCTGTGAACCTAAGTTTAACCCATAGCAACTAGCTGTGAACCTAAGTTTAACCCACAGCACTAGCTGTGAACCTAAGTTTAACCCATAGCAGCACTAGCTGTGAACCTAAGTTTAACCCATAGCACTAGCTGTGAACCAAAGTTTAACCCATAGCACTAGCTGTGAACCTAAGTTTAACCCATAGCAACTAGCTGTGAACCTAAGTTTAACCCATAGCAACTAGCTGTGAACCTAAGTTTAACCCATAGCAACTAGCTGTGAACCTAAGTTTAACCCATAGCAGCACTAGCTGTGAACCTAAGTTTAACCCATAGCACTAGCTGTGAACCAAAGTTTAACCCATAGCACTAGCTGTGAACCTAAGTTTAACCCATAGCAACTAACTGTGAACCTAAGTTTAACCCACAGCACTAGCTGTGAACCTAAGTTTAACCCATAGCAACTAGCTGTGAACCTAAGTTTAACCCACAGCACTAGCTGTGAACCTAAGTTTAACCCATAGCACTAGCTGTGAACCTAAGTTTAACCCATAGCACTAGCTGTGAACCTAAGTTTAACCCATAGCAACTAGCTGTGAACCTAAGTTTAACCCATAGCACTAGCTGTGAACCTAAGTTTAACCCACAGCACTAGCTGTGAACCTAAGTTTAACCCATAGCACTAGCTGTGAACCTAAGTTTAACCCATAGCAACTAGCTGTGTACCTAAGTTTAACCCATAGCACTAGCTGTGAACCTAAGTTTAACCCACAGCACTAGCTGTGAACCTAAGTTTAACCAGCTGTGAACCTAAGTTTAACCCACAGCACTAGCTGTGAGCCTAAGTTTAACCCATAGCACTAGCTGTGAACCTAAGTTTAACCCACAGCACTAGCTGCGAACCTAAGTTTAACCCATAGCAACTAGCTGTGAACCTAAGTTTAACCCATAGCACTAGCTGTGAACCTAAGTTTAACCCATAGCACTAGCTGTGAACCTAAGTTTAACCCATAGCACTAGCTGTGAACCTAAGTTTAACCCATAGCAACTAGCTGTGAACCTAAGTTTAACCCATAGCACTAGCTGTGAACCTAAGTTTAACCCACAGCACTAGCTGTGAACCTAAGTTTAACCCATAGCACTAGCTGTGAACCTAAGTTTAACCCATAGCAACTAGCTGTGTACCTAAGTTTAACCCATAGCACTAGCTGTGAACCTAAGTTTAACCCACAGCACTAGCTGTGAACCTAAGTTTAACCAGCTGTGAACCTAAGTTTAACCCACAGCACTAGCTGTGAGCCTAAGTTTAACCCATAGCACTAGCTGTGAACCTAAGTTTAACCCATAGCACTAGCTGTGAACCTAAGTTTAACCCACAGCACTAGCTGTGAACCTAAGTTTAACCCATAGCAACTAGCTGTGAACATAAGTTTAACCCATAGCAACTAGCTGTGAACCTAAGTTTAACCCATAGCACTAGCTGTGAACAGTATAAGGCTTGCAACCTTCAGCTTTTGCCAGTCATTTATTGATGCTTACCATGGACCATGCATGGATGATTATTTAGTTCTCGTGTTTTTTTTAGTGGCTTGCTGAATTTCCTCGAATGGTTATCACTCTTTGATAGCATTCGTCCCTCAAATAGTGTTCTCCTTCTGATAAGTCCGAATGAAATAGTTCACCCTCTAATTATGTTTTAGGGGGTCACCATGCATGTTCACATATAATAGTCTAGCGCAGGCGATCATAAAAACACTTAGGTTCAGCGGGATCACAGTGGTGACAGATGGCAGTAAAGGTGGTGACATTTTTTTCTGTGAAAAGCTAGGAGAGGTGGCACCTGAGCAGCACTATCAATTGTGCGGCTTACCTCCGAGCTACAAAGCCAGATGATTCCAGTGACCCTTCCTCTAACCTCGACAGTGATGACGGTGGTGAAGAAGAACTGGAAACCAACACACTTCTAGTAAATTAGAACCAACAGTGCACTTCTAGTAAATTAGAACCAGCCAATTCACTTCTAGTAAATTAGAACCAGCCACTGCACTTCTAGTAAATTATAATCAACCAATGCACTTCTAGTAAATTAGAACCAGCCAATGCACTTCTAGTAAATTAGAACCAACCAATGCACTTCTAGTAAATTAGAACCAGCCACTGCACTTCTAGTAAATTATAATCAACCAATGCACTTTTAGTAAATTAGAACCAACCAATGCACTTCTAGTAAATTAGAATCAGCCAATGCACTTCTAGTAAATTAGAACCAACCAATGCACTTCTAGTAAATTAGAACAACCAATGCACTTCTAGTAAATTAGAACCAACCAATGCACTTCTAGTAAATTAGAACCAGCCAATACACTTCTAGTAAATTAGAACCAACCAATGCACTTCTAGTAAATTAGAACCAACCAATGCACTTCTAGTAAATTAATACCAACTAATGCACTTCTAGTAAATGAGAACCAACCAATGCACTTCTAGTAAATTAGAATAGAACCAACCAATGCACTTCTAGTAAATTAATACCAACCAATGCACTTCTAGTAAATTAGAACCAACTAATGCATTTCTAGTAAATTAGAACCAACCAATGCACTTCTAGTAAATTAGAACCAACCAATGTACATCTAGTAAATTAATACTAACCAATGCACTTCTAGTAAATTAGAACCAACCAATGCACTTCTAGTAAATTAGAATAGAACCAACCAATGCACTTCTAGTAAATTAATACCAACCAATGCACTTCTAGTAAATTAGAACCAACCAATGCACTTCTAGTAAATTAGAACCAACCAATGCACTTCTAGTAAATTAGAACCAACCCCAATGCACTTCTAGTAAATTAGAACCAGCCGCTGCACTTCTAGTAAATTAGAACCAACCAATGCACTTCTAGTAAATGAGAACCAACCAATGCACTTCTAGTAAATGAGAACCAACCAATGCACTTCTAGTAAATTAGAATAGAACCAACCAATGCACTTCTAGTAAATTAGAACCAACCAATGCACTTCTAGTAAATTAATACCAACCAATGTATTTCAACCAATGTACTTCTAGTAAATTAATACCAACCAATGCACTTCCTGTAAATTAGAACCAACCAATGTACTTCTAGTAAATTAGACCAACCAATGCACTTCTAGTAAATTAGAACCAACCATGCACTTCTAGTAAATTAGAACCAGCCACTGCACTTCTAGTAAATTAGAACCAACCAATGCACTTCTAGTAAATTAGAACCAACCAATGTACTTCTAGTAAATTAGAACCAACCAATGCACTTCTAGTAAATTAATACCAACCAATGTATTTCAACCAATGTACTTCTAGTAAATTAATACCAACCAATGCACTTCTAGTAAATTAGAACCAACCAATGCACTTCTAGTAAAGCAATGCACTTCTAGTAAATTAGAACCAGAAAGCTATGTTTGGGTTTAGGCCGCCCTGTTTGTTGGGCATGAGCTAGAGAGTGACTGAGAGGAGGGCAGCGCACGACTGCCGGCTAAATGCAGGCCCATGTCCAGCCTGAGATTAATTGTGTACTCCCTCCAGTTGTGTTCTCCCTTTTCCTTGTTTGGTAGTCATTAGAACAATTGATTTTTTTATATATATTTTTTTTAAATCTGCGATAATCATTTGAGGAGCAGTTATTGTTGTTGTTGTTGTTGTTCTCATTTTTGTGCGATGAAAATGAATCTTTCAAGATGAAAGTTTATAGCATTTGCAAACCACATCCTCTTTCGATAATAATGAAATAAAACAAGCATATAAGCGAGCATGGCATATTTTACTATCTTATTTGCCTCATTCAGTGCCTGATGAACTTGCCCCGCCCACCCTCACGCCCCTCTCCTCGTCCTCCGTCCTCCTTGCCTGGCGTACACCCGAGGTCCCTGCAGAAGGTTTCATCCAAGGCTACGACATTTTCATTGACAATGTTCGTGTGGCCACAGTTGTGACTCTCAACTATACCAGCAGTGGCCTCCGTCCGGACACCAACTACTCATTCTTTATCAGAGCGTTCAACTCCGTAGGAGCAACCGGCAGTGCAGCAGTCTCTGCACGCACTTTAGAAAGCATACCGATGGGTCTGGCCCCACCCATTCTGATGACAGTTGACGCCCAGAGGATCTCTGCTTCATGGGATGCTCCCACTGTGTCCAACGGCGTCATCAGCAGGTACGAACTTGTCCAGGACACACTTCAGGGAGGGGATGTTGTCACGGACGAGCTGATTGTTTTCACTGGACTGGCAAGGATCGCGGTCGTCGGAAATCTCATTCCTTTTACTCTGTACACCTTCATTGTCAGGGCTTGCACTTCAGGTGGGTGTGGTCAAAGCAGTCCCTCTACAGTCCAGACACTAGAAGCTCCTCCTGCTTTTCAGGGTATGCCCAACGTGAGTACGCTCACTAACACGTCTCTGCTGATCGAATGGGAGGATCCAGATGTGCCAAACGGGATTGTTGTGCGGTACGAAATAAGGCAGAGAGAGGCTCCCTTCCAAGGAGAGGGTGTGGCTATAGCAAATGTGACTGGAAACATGCAGTCGTTTGTGGCAACAGGTTTGGATTCCTTCTCTGAGTACGAGTTTAGTGTGGAGTCTTACACTCAGGGAGGAGGCACTAGGAGTATGTGGACAGGAGGGAGGACAGCAGAGTCTGGTATGTTGTGTGTAGTATAGTTTAGTGTGGAGTCTTACACTCAGGGAGGAGGCACTAGTAGTGAGTGGACAGGAGGGAGGACAGCAGAGTCTGGTACGTTGTGTGTAGTATAGTTTAGTGTGGAGTCTTACACTCAGGGAGGAAGCACTAGGAGTATGTGGACAGGAGGGAGGACAGCAGAGTCTGGTATGTTGTGTGTAGTATAGTTTAGTGTGGAGGCTTACACTCAGGGAGGAGGCTAGGAGTATGTGTACAGGAGGGAGGACAGCAGAGTCTGGTATGTTGTGTGTAGTATAGTTTAGTGTGGAGTCTTACACTCAGGGAGGAGGCTAGGAGTATGTGGACAGGAGGGAGGACAGCAGAGTCTGGTATGTTGTGTGTAGTATAGTTTAGTGTGGAGTCTTACACTGAGGGAGGAGGCACTAGGAGTATGTGGACAGGAGGGAGGACAGCAGAGTCTGGTATGTGATAATATTGTAAACTCGGGTTGTTTAGCACCCCTTCTAATCTGAGAAAGGGGTGCTTAACTGAGAATAGGCACTTACTAAACACTACTTCTAAATAAAGCACACCCACAAAAATCAACCAATTAGACGGAGAACTGAGGACTTAATCTTGCCAGCTAATCAAAGGAAGGAGAAAATTTCTTGAACCAGAGACTAAGAAAGACACAGTCTCTCGTGGCAAGTTAAGAAAAAGTGAGTATACTGAGACGAACTAAAAAGGAGATGGCCATTCAAGCATTTGACTTTCCCTTTGGAAACAGGTTCACTTCAGTATATATCTCGCACGGCGAGAAGCTCCTTTTAGCCAATGAAGAGAACAATTCTTATGACATGCTTGATTGGCATCCTTCACAAGCCAAAAATAAAATCATCGTTGGGAGTGTTGGAAAATGTTTTGGAACTTCACAGGTTGTGGAGGAGTTACCCTCGCTACTAGAAGACTGGGAAAAGGGCTCTAGTCCCCTGCAAATAAGTAGCAAGAAGCTCATTGGATCATACGAACAACTATAGACTAATAATAGATGGTGCTCAAACTAGTAAAATTCCTGCCTCTGAAATGGTTGCCTGCCTGGGCAGTGCAGCTAATACGCAGTGCACACAATTGGTACTTTTTTCAACAAATCGGTATCAGTGCTTCACAGCGAAATACCAGAATAACGCCTAATAAAGATTGTTTAAAAGGAAATGGCATTTAACAACTTTATGTGCACTAAACATCGAGGCTTAATTAACAACCAGAGTTTATGGTATATTAATGAGTCCAGATACTGCACAGCCCTAGACCCCAAACACAAGTATTAACCTAGCCCCCCAACACAAGTATTAACCTAGCCCCCCAACACAAGTATTAACCTAACCCCCCCAACACAAATATTAACCTAGCCCCCTAATGCAAGTATTAATCTAGCCTCCCCAACACAAGTATTAAATAGCCCCCCAACACAAGTATTAATCTAGCCTCCCCAACACAAGTATTAAATAGCCCCCTAACACAAGTATTAACCTAGCCCCCCAACACAAGTATTAACCTAACCCCCCAACACAAGTATTAACCTAACCCCCCCAACACAAGTATTAACCTAACCCCATAACACAAGTATTAACCTAACCCCCCAACACAAGTATTAACCTAACCCCATAACACAAGTATTAACCTAGCCCCCCAACACAAGTATTAACCTAACCCCCCAACACAAGTATTAACCTAGCCCCCCTAGACAGCCCAAAAGCCTAACTTGTAAGCAGTTGTGCTACAATCAGGATTAGTCTATCCTCCTCCTAGGATTAGCCTACCCTGCTCCTAGCTATCACCATGCATCTCTGAATGTGTCCTCTGACTCGATAGTAATGGTTCCATTTCTCACCCATTCTCTACCAGTTCCCATGAACATCCCACCTCCTGCCCTCCGTGCTCTCAGCTCCTCCGAGATCCTCGTCTCTTGGCTGGAACCATCTAACCCAAATGGCATCATCACAGGCTACATGGTCTTCCTGGGCGCCGTTCTCCTTGCATCCTCCACAGAGCCAGGAACCATCACAGCGCCCAACCTCAAACCTTTCACCGAGTACTTTTCCTTTGTTGAGATATGCACTGCCGCTGGCTGCTCTCTCAGTGGCACTAGCAACATCTTCACTCTGGAAAGTGGTGGGTTTGGCGAGTGTTAGAATATCATTTGTGATGTGGCATCGCAGAATGATGTACATGGTGGGGCACTATAATAATATACTAGTAGGGGGACTTGTATATTTACTTTGTAAAACAGAAACTTTGATATATGTCATGTCTAGTATTTTCTCTCTGCAGCTCCGTCCGGTCAGCCTCCTCCTCAAGTAAGCATGACGACTGCTTCCTCTGCATATCTGTCTTGGAACAGCCCCTCAGACCCCAATGGAGTCATCTCCTCGTACTCTCTCTTCCGACGCAGCCCATCTTTGCTCCCCTCTCCTCTCCGCAGAGATGTGGGAGTGGCCTTTGATGGAAACATCATCAAGCAATTCCACGCCAACGACAATAACCTTGGAGGTGTGATGAACACAATTCTGCTGAGTTTTAGGACATTTAGTGGCGGAGGTACTCTCCTCTACTACATCAACTCCGCTGGGACCGACTTCATCGCCATAGAGTTGCGTAATGGAGTCCCTTGGTTCTTTTTCGATGCAGGATCGGGACCTGCTGTGGTACAACCAGACCTTGGAAATGCCAGTGTACGATTCGACGACGGAGCGTGGCACAGCATCTCTGCAACACAAGACAGCCGAACTGGAACAATCGTTGTTGATGGGACATATTCTGGCACGGGACAGTCGAGTGGGTTAGATCAAGTCATCTCCAGCAGTCAGACACTCTATGTGGGAGGAATACCCGCAGGTATTCCTCGAAGCACACATATTGGGCTCATGTCCGAGGTTTCCACTCTAAATGGAGACATTTTCACCGGGTGCATATTTGGTGCTGCTCTGAATGGCCAGCCTCTTGACTTCTCTCCCAGTTCAAGCATAGGAGAAGTTATTGCTGATATCCCTGGCTGTTCAATGACTTTGGAACGAGGGGTCTCATTTCTTGGTGGGGGTTACGATTCCTTAGTTCCAAACACTCTCTCGACTTCCAGATTCAGCTGGACATTTGACGTCCGCACTTCACAGAGCCAAGGGCTACTGTTCTTTGCTTACAACACAAACGGGTTTGCTCTCGGAGTCGAGATATGGAACTCCACCCTCCATCTTGTCCTCTTTAGCAATGGGATCTCTCAACGTAGAGCCGTTGGCCGTACGGTCTGCTCGGGACAGTGGCACGCCATTCTCATTGATCAGTCCTTGGATGAAGTGTTCCTCAGTGTTGATGGAAGTGGGAGATCTCTTTTCCTTCCTTCCTCCAACATCGTGTTTTCTTCGGGCGTCTTTTTCGGTGGAGTTCCATTTGAATCTGCAGCACGCGATCTTGCAAGGATGGCAGGATTGGAGGTCGACGTTCCTTTCAGTGGGTGCACACGATCTCGTGCACCTGGCCTACTAATCGATGGAGTAGCACCGTCACATGACGAGCATCGGTCAGCTGGTTCCAGGCTGGTTAGGTTTGATGGATGCCATTTGCCAGAGAGTGTTTCGATCACAGCTTCTTGTGAGGCTCCATTGGTATCCTTACTGGCAGGAGCAGACCAGATGCTGAATGACACTAGAGTGCAGACATTTTCAGGTGTGAGAGGTGTAGAAGTTCAGTAGGAAACTTTAAAATGAATATATTCCTAACAAACTCTCAGCGAATCACAAGACTTTCTCAATAATCACTTGAAATTTACTCTCGCGACGTTTCAGCTATAGATGCTTTAGACTTCATCAGGAATAAGACTAGATGCTCTAGCCCTCATCAGGAATAAGACTAGATACTCTAGCCTTCATCAGGAATAAGACTAGATGCTCTAGCCTTCATCAGGAATAAGACTAAATGCTCTAGCCTTCATTATTCCTGGTGGGATCGAGCCAAAATGTCAAGCGTAAATTTCAAGTTTATTATTGGGAAGGTTAATGTTACTATGTCAACTGAGAGTTCATTGTGAACAATAATTATAATGATTTGAAGTTGATCATTGAGAGAGTCAACCGAGCGTTACATGAGAATACTAATAATAATATTAACAACAGCAACAAGAATGACTCCAGCAATAATTCTGATCCTTCCAATAGAATATGTCTACAGAGTGACTGCACAGAACTCTGCAGGGGCTACTGTCAGTGATTGGGTGTCTGCCCTGTCCTCTCCGAGCGGTAAGCTAATCCACATGTTTTACTACACTACATGCATGTCACATGCAGCATCAGTGCACACATTACTACACTACATGCATGCCACATGCAGCATCAGTGCACACATTACTACACTACATGCATGCCACATGCAGCATCAGTGCACACGTTACTACACTACATGCATACCACATGCGGCATCAGTGCACACGTTACTACACTACATGCATGCCACATGCAGCATCAGTGCACACATTACTACACTACATGCATGCCACATGCAGCATCAGTGCACACATATTACTACACTACATGCATGCCACATGTAGCATCAGTGCACACATTACTACACTACATGCATGCCACATGCAGCATCAGTGCACACATTACTACACTACATGCATGCCACATGCAGCATTAGTGCACACAGATACTGCATTTCCTCTGCCCAATAGTTTTCGCTCCATTATGAGGTCTAGCACACGAGCATATAAATTTAATTCCAAGCTGAAGGTCGAGAACGTCAGGACTCTAGCGACTGTTTCTCCGACTGGACAAGGAAGAACTGGCACTGGAAACAACGAAGGACTGACCAATGACCAAGCACTAGCAAGAGTTTGTTTCCAACTGGTAAGGGGATAACCAAGCTTCTAGTTGCTCTGCTGTGCTAGCATCTGTAAACTCGAGCTCAACATTGATTGGGAGGAGCTGCTGTGCGAGGCTAAATGAGCTTGCGCACCTATAGCCTCCTGAGGGTTTCTGGCTAATTGTACTTGCCCTCAGTGTTCACCCCATTAGGATGCCTGAAAATATTTGAACCTGCGGTAATCGTTCGTTGAAATACCGTATTTAATACACTATGTAAGAATAATCATGAACAATTAACTAACACCCAATGTTCAGCACCATCTGGAGTGGGTGTGGTTTCTCTGGTGTCCCGCACTAGCTCCTCCCTCACCATCTCCTGGACCATGCCCACTGAACCGAACGGTCTCGTCACATGGTACGAGGTCACCTTCACGCCTCTGAGGACGGTGGGACTTGGCAATCCTGTGTGGTGGACAATCGTCACGCCTCTCTTGGTGCGAACTCCTGAGATGGCACTGGTGGCTGTCACCGATGGTCTCTCACCAGCTACGACATATTCTGTGGTGCTGTCAGCATCTACAAGTGGTGGAGTGGGTACAGGACGATCTGTTGAACTCACCACTGATGAATCTGGTAAAGTGTAATTATTATCATTGATAATATAGTGCAAGTGTAATGTGTTTCATGTGCTTGGACTCCACCCACAGAGTTCTCAAGTTTATTAGCTATTTACAGTTTTGCATGGTGCTGCTATAGTTGTCTTGAGTGTCTAACCATTTTCTCTCCTACCCTAGTTCCAATTGACGTCCAGGTTCCAGTGGTGATAGGGCTTGGATCACGTGAACTCACAGTAGCCTGGATCGCTCCCATTGTCCCCAATGGAGTAATAACCCTATACAACCTCTTTGTCGACGGAACTCTCTTCTCCTCCAACTCCGGCAATGAAAACGAGACAATTGTATCTGACTTGAAACCCTTTACCGAATACACGCTCCACCTACAAGCATGCACCAGTGCAGGCTGCTCCAACAGTAGCTCTATCACTGGACAGACTTTACCCGATGCTCCCTCCGGCTTGGCCCCACCCGATTTGATGGTGCTCAGTCCCAGCAGTATGTTTGCGAGCTGGACATTGCCAGATGATCCCAACGGTGACATCACACGCATTGAACTCCGCAGACTCCTGGGCACTGATTTCTCCGCATTCATGGTGGAGTTTCTCGATGCTAGCCTACAGTTTCAGACCACGGTGACCGGCCTCATTCCTAACACATTCTACTACTTCCAACTAGTGGCCTTCAATGCTGGAGGGTCTGTCTCCAGTGAAATTGTCCAGGCTCTCACTCTCGAGGACATCCCGGATCAAATCAGCCCACCGGTGGCAAGGACTATCGACTCCACTTTTCTGGTCATAACTTGGTCTGTACCTGACATGCCCAATGGAGACATCATTCTGTACAACCTGACGCAGGATGGGACTGTCATATTCTCCTCCTTCATGGAGGACCTGTCATATAACATCACCGACCTCCTTCCTTTCTCCTCTTATTCGTTTACCATTGTGGCCTGCACCGTGCGAGGCTGTGGGTCAAGCAACCAATCAGTCTTCATGACCTCAGAAGCCACACCCAATGGATACGTCCAGCCAATAACGAACGCCATCTCCTCAACGGATATTGCCCTGGATATCCAGCCCGCCATCAGGCCCGGTGGGTTTGTCACTTACCTTTTACTGGTGGTGGGGGAATTTCAAAATCCACCTGACGAAGGGTCCTTGCTGCGCCAGATTGTGGTGTTCAATAGCTCCATGCCAGCTGAGGTGGTCGTGCAAGAGCTCATCCCTTTCTCAAACTACACGTTTTTCTTGGAGGTTGCGAATAGCATTGGTACGCTGAGAGGAGAGCCCTTTACCATCATGACCTCTCCTGCAGGTGAGGTTTTAATTTGTTGCAGAGTCTGTTGTGTTCACTTTCTAAATCACATGACTTCATTTTCTATTGTGATGTTTGTCTCTGTTGGTATTGCTAGAGGATAGCTAATGGCTGTTGCATGTTGATGGATGTGCAGCGATTGTGTAACTTTTAAAAAAATCTCCTTCATCTCTGCACAAATAGCTCCGGAAGAGTTCATGGATCCACTTGCAGTCCTCCTCAATGCCACCACTCTTATGGTTAGGTGGTTGCCCCCTCGACGTCCTAACGGAGTGATCCTCTCATACGAGCTGATCGTGTCAAATGGAGTGACCACCATCACCACTCCCGAGGGGTTATCTCTGTCGGCGACCTTGCGAGATCTCACTCCATTCACCCTTTACCACATATCGATCAATGTAACAAACACCGAGGGGAGTTTGGTCAGCTCGGAGATTAACGTCACCACGGGAGAAACAGGTCAGCAGATTTTGTAATGTCTCTAGCATGTACAGTATCAATGCACACTTGGTACTAAAGAGAAAAGTTCCTGGTTCCTGTTCTGTTTCACTTCCATTCCACATGTCCATTCCAAGCACTCTCCAGGCTCTGGCTGCGAGGATGGGGACACGTGCCATTTTGCGAGTATTTTTTTCCTTCTTCCTACTCACCTTCTCCTCCCCCTCCCACCGATTGCGTTTGCTAGCACAGAGCCACGCACATTTGTGGTGGACAAGGTTGCTGTTGCTGTTGCTATTGCCTCCCGCATTCTCCCACTTAAAGTTTGTTTGTTTTTCTCTATAGTCAAATTCTCTATAGTCAAACGAAGCAGAAATGAAGGGCTAGCTAGGGCTAAGCTGGGATAGGCCAGGCTAGGGCTAGGCTAGGGCTAGGCCAGGCTAGGTTAGGTTAGGGCTAGGCTAGGGCTGGGCTAGGTTAGGGCTAGGGCTAGGCTAGGCTAGGGCTACCTGTACTCTTAGTACATAGCTAATAAGATGCCTTCACAGAACACATACACCCCACACTGCATGAGGTGTAACTCACCTGACACACATACACCCCGTGATTCATGACGTGTACACGAGGTGTACTCACCTCTCACACTTACACCCCGTGTTACATGATGTGTAGTCATCTCTCACTCTTACACCCCGTGATACATGAGGTGTACTTACTTGCCACATATACACCCTGTGATACATGAGGTGTATTCACCTGCCATCTCACAAGTACCTGGAGATAAGTGGACTTATGACAAAGCTGGCATTGTCTTTGGCTAGGGGACAACAGCTGATAGACTTGTGCACACTCAGCTTGACACAAACTTGTACCCAAGTCTGAAATCAATTAGGCTCTAATTGTCTATAACAAACTAACATGTTGTGCAGTAAAATGTCATAAACACTCCTCAAGTTTGTTTGTTTTCATGCTAATTAGCTGCACATATAATACATAGAGAGAGAGAGGTGTAAAGCAGCTGTTCTATTGACACCTACTTAGCTGCCGACAGAGAGGTTCATACTTGACAAGCCTGTGGTTCACACATGTGGGTGTGAGGATGGCGGTTGTTGTCGATGTGATTATAAGCATGCCATGTTGGAGGTGAAGCAGGTGTGGATGCAAGTGGAAGACAACACAATAAATCTATAATTGAGAATATTTCTATTTAACAGATATTGAGAATAGTTCTATATAACAGATATTGACGATATAACAGATATTGATTATGGTTCTACATAATAGATATCGAGAATATATAACAGATATTGGGAATAGTTCTATATAACAGATATTGAGAATAGTTCTATATAACAGATATTGAGAATAGCATATAATTATTGAGAAGTGTAACATTTTTCACAACTCAAAATAGCTCAACCTCAGTGATATAAAATGATGGTCTTCTATTGGAAGCAGCGGCATGCTAGTTGGTGTGTCCTGTAGGCATGCTAGTTGGTGTGTCCTGTAGAGTCTTGTCCTGCAATGGCATGCTAGTTGGTGTGTCCTGTAGTGTCTTGTCCTGCAATGGCATGCTAGTTGGTGTGTCCTGTAGTGTCTTGTCCTGCAATGGCATGCTAGTTGGTGTGTCCTGTAGTGTCTTGTCCTGCAATGGCATGCTAGTTGGTGTGTCCTGTAGTGTCTTGTCCTGCAATGGCATGCTAGTTGATGTGTCCTGTAGTGTCTTGTCCTGCAATGGCATACTAGTTGGTGTGTCCTGTAGAGTCTTGTCCTGCAATGGCATGCTAGTTGGTGTGTCCTGTAGTGTCTTGTCCTGCAATGGCATGCTAGTTGGTGTGTCCTGTAGTGTCTTGTCCTGCAATGGCATGCTAGTTGGTGTGTCCTGTAGGGTCTTGTCCTGCAATGGCATGCTAGTTGGTGTGTCCTGTAGAGTCTTGTCCTGCAATGGCAAGCTAGTTGGTGTGTCCTGTAGAGTCTTGTCCTGCAATTGCATGCTAGTTGGTGTGTCCTGTAGAGTCTTGTCCTGCAATGGCATGCTAGTTGGTGTGTCCTGTAGTGTCTTGTCCTGCAATGGCATGCTAGTTGGTGTGTCCTGTAGAGTCTTGTCCTGAAATGGCATGCTAGTTGGTGTGTCCTGTAGTATCTTGTCCTAAAATGGCATGCTATTTGTTGTGTCCTGTAGTGTCTTGTAACATAATTATTAATATAGCTTGGTGCACTAATATACTAGTTGAAGCTAATGAACCTTACCTACCTCAGGCTAGCATGATATTATTTCAAAAGTGCAGTTGAAAGATGGCAAGAATATTCCAGTGGCTAGCGACTTGCATGTCAGGAGGACCGCTGCTTCGTTAGGAAAGAATGCTAAAGTAATTATTGTCCGCAGTGCGCGTACAGATGAACACGTGGATAGGAAATCAATAATTATATTCATGGGCGAGTATGAAACCCACTAGCATTTTGTTGATTGTAGCGCGTATATAAGTGGGAGTTGGGCAACGGCAGGTCAGCTTTGCGCAGTGGCAGTACCATAGCCAATGAGGTCCAACCGAGGCGTGGTTATTGCTAGTTGAAAACTTATCCCAATATCCCGCGTTGACGACGTGAAAAACCGTCGGCTTCGCAATTTTTGGAGGCTACCACGGTAGTCGATTTATTTTTTTAAACTTGATCACAAAAGTCAATTCTCTGCTTTCCGTCTTTATGTAACACAATTAATGTGCTTTCCACCCCCCTCCCCCCTGCAATGGCATGCTAGTTGGTGTGTCCTGTAGTGTCTTGTCCTAAAATGGCATGCTAGTTGGTGTGTCCTGTAGTGTCTTGTCCTGCAATGACATGCTAGTTGGTGTGTTCTTCCTGTAGTGTCTTGTCCTGCAATGGCATGCTAGTTGGTGTGTTCTTCCTGTAGTGTCTTGTCCTGCAATGGCATGCTAGTTGGTGTGTCCTGTAGAGTCTTGTCTGCAATGGCATGCTAGTTGGTGTGTCCTGTAGTGTCTTGTCCTGCTGGTTGACTTCCAACATATTCTGGAGGTCATTCATCACAAGCATTCAAAGTAAAAAGAAGGAAAAAACCTGGGGGGAAGCGTGGCTTTTCCAGGTTCCCTTGGTAAAACTTGCTAACCCCATATGTGGTGTTCAAATTAAAATTCTTATGTTGTCATCATAACTATCCTTTCTTCCAGCTCCCTCAGGGTTTGACCGCATTGTGGTGCTAGAAATGGGTCCTCGGCACACCCTCCTTTCATGGGACCCCCCAGCCGCCCACAATGGCATCCTTGTCAACTACACTGTGTTACAGGGCATGGCCACAATAGTCGTAACCCCACCTACCACTCTGAGCTACAACGTGACTGGTTTGCTGCCCTTCACGATGTACAACTTCTCCGTGATGGCGTGCACTTCTGTGGGCTGTGTGGACAGTCAGTTGTTAGTAGCAACCACATTGGAAGATGGTAAGAGATGCTTCACGCGCAAGTTTTTTTTTTAAGGCGTTTGCAAGTGTGAGTTGGTTGAGGAATGTGTGCAACAAAACTTGTGAATGTGCTGAGTGTGTGTGTGCAGGTGTGCTGCTTTTAGGAGTGCAAAATCTAAATATTCACTCCATTCGCGAGAACTTGTCTCCTGTGAGCTAAAACCACTTTCTTTTAAGGTTATGAAAAGATGCGTGGAGAAGCAAAGTTTAAGTTGACTTGGTGATCGAGAACTTCATTAATGTGATCTTCATGACAGCACTTCTAGCTGTTTGTATTATTACTGCCCTGAAGTGGGTGTCTATGTCGTGGATATGACTTAGTGCACTTGCCTTCGTATTGCTGACATTTATTAGTTGTGTTCACTTCAATAGGTCTTCAGTAATCAGATGGTCATCTGTGTAGTGATCATTGCCATGCTTAAATGTGCAGACATTATTCCTGCATGCTCTAACTGTAGTGATCATTGCCGTGCTTAAATGTGCAGACATTATTCCTGCACGCTCTAACTGTAGTGATCATTTCCATGCTTAAATGTGCAGACAGCACATTTTTCCTGCGCGCTCTAACTGTAGTGATCATTGCCGTGCTTAAATGTGCAGACATTATTCCTGCACGCTCTAACTGTAGTGATCATTGCCGTGCTTAAATGTGCAGACATTATTCCTGCATGCTCTAACTGTAGTGATCATTGCCATACTTAAATGTGCAGACATTATTCTTGCATGCTCTAACTGTAGTGATCATTGCCATACTTAAATGTGCAGACATTATTCCTGCACGCTCTAACTGTAGTGATCATTGCCGTGCTTAAATGTGCAGACGTTATTCCTGCACGCTCTAACTGTAGTGATCATTGCCGTGCTTAAATGTGCAGACATTATTCCTGCACGCTCTTATAACTGTAGTGATCATTGCCGTGCTTAAATGTGCAGACATTATTCCTGCACGCTCTAACTGTAGTGATCATTGCCATGCTTAAATGAGCAGACATTATTCCTGCATGCTCTAACTGTAGTGATCATTGCCATGCTTAAATGTGCAGACATTATTCCTGCACGCTCTAACTGTAGTGATCATTGCCATGCTTAAATGAGCAGACATTATTCCTGCATGCTCTAACTGTAGTGATCATTGCCATGCTTAAATGTGCAGACATTATTCCTGCACGCTCTAACTGTAGTGATCATTGCCATGCTTAAATGTGCAGACATTATTCCTGCATGCTCTAACTGTAGTGATCATTGCCATGCTTAAATGAGCAGACATTATTCCTGCACGCTCTAACTGTAGTGATCATTGCTGTGCTTAAATAAGCAGACATTATTCCTGCATGCTCTAACTGTAGTGATCATTGCCATGCTTGAATGTACAGACATTATTCCTGATGCTCTAACTATAGTGATCATTGCCATGCTTGAATGTACAGACATTATTCCTGATGCTCTAACTATAGTGATCATTGCCGTGCTTAAATGTGCAGACATTATTCCTGCATGCTCTAACTGTAGTGATCATTGCCATGCTTAAATGAGCAGACATTATTCCTGCATGCTCTAACTGTAGTGATCATTGCCGTGCTTAAATGTGCAGACATTGTCGTGAGTGATTATGTGCTGTCATTCATTTCCCCACTAATATTACACGTGCCCCCCACTCCTCTCTGTCTCTGCAGTCCCTGAAGGTCTCGCTGCTCCCTCTCTCTCTGCCAGCCCTGGAGAGCCTGTTGTCATAGCAGTTTCTGTGCCTCTCTTTCCGAATGGTATCATTCTGCAGTACACAGTAGAGAGGCTTGATCCAGATTCTAACTTGACAACCATTGGAAGTTTGGTGGCGTCTGCTTCCCCCCTGACCTTGCAGGACACCACGGCAACTCCATTCACCATGTATTCTTACCGAGTGTTGGCAGAGAACAGTGTGGGGGTTGTTGTCTCTCAATTTTCCAGCATCTTGACCCCTGAAGCAGGTGACTGTGATAAATATGTTCAGAGTTTGCTTACTAAAACTCGCACCCGTCCCTTTCAAAGTTGTTGTTTCACTAAATACTGTTGTTGTTTTTAAACTCTCGTCTATCTCAGCTCCCGAGGGTGTCCTTCCACCATCCTTACTAGCTCTTACTTCCTCCACGATTCAAGTCTCCTTCCTGCCTCCGCTTTCCCCACTCGGGAATGTTGTCACATACACCATCACCCGTTCCACCATCTCCTCCTCCTTCCCCAGTCCCTCTTCAATTTTCACCTTTACGCCATCTACCCTCCCTCAACTTCCTAGCAGTGGAGTCCCATACACTTTCAACGATACCAACCTGAGACCTTATACCAACTACTCGTACTTACTGAGAGTGTGCAACACTGGCGGGTGCACAGACAGCGAACCCTCGCTGGAGCTCACTCTGGAGGGCACGCCTGCTGGTTTCTCTGCACCCACGACACGTGTCGAGAGCTCGAGTGAGTTCACCGTCTTGTGGGTGGAGCCGAGCATGCCCAATGGCATGATAGTGGCATACACTCTCCTTCAGCTCTCGCTGGGTTTCGGCAATCTGCTTTTGGACTGCTGTGAGGAATACGTGACAAATGATGCTATCCTTTCCAGGCAATGTTCGCTGGTTTTCACCACCGGACCAAACAGAACCAGGTTTCTGGTGGAGGGATTGGACATGTTCTCCTACTATCAATATTGCATTGTGGTCAGCAATAATGCTGTCTCTGCATCCAGTGACCTGAGTCCGCTCGCTCAAACATTCCCCGCCTCCATGCCTCGAACTGGCCCAGTGCTAAATGCAACCACACTCAATAGTACTTCCATCTTTCTACAGTGGGGGGCACTGGACATTTCAGATCTCCTGGGTCCCTTTGGTGGGTATGTGTTGTACCTACGAGTAGCAGGCACTTCTGGACTTGGGGAGTTGATTTTTGAAGGGGAGGAACAGTCCTTTGTGGCGACTAATCTCGTGCCTACTTCAGAGTACACCTTCACTGTTGCTGTCAGTAATGGGGTGGGCTCTGCTCTCAGTAACAATGCCTCAGCAACCACTGAGGAAGGCAGTAAGTTTTTAACTTCAAAGTTTGGAGAAGAGAGATGATGAGAGGTGGTAGGGGGACAGGTATTAAGTAGAGAGGAAGGAAGATAGGGACCTGAAGATGATTGGGGATGCTAGAGCAGAAAGGAACCAGAGGGATGGTAGAGAGGAAGGAAACGGGAATGGTGGTAGGGAGGAACCGGAGGGATGAAAGAGAGGAAGTGGACCAGAGGGGTGGTAGAGAGGAAGTGGACCAGAGGGGGTGGTAGAGAGGAAGTGGACCAGAGGGGTGGTAGAGAGGAAGTCGACCAGAGGGGTGGCAGAGAAGAAGTGGACCAGAGGGGTGGTAGAGAGGAAGTGGACCAGAGGAGTGGTAGAGAGGAAGTAGACCAGAGGGGTGGTAGAGAGGAAGTGGACCAGAGGGGTGGTAGAGAGGAAGTGCACCAGAGGGGTGGTAGAGAGGAAGTGGACCAGAGGGGTGGTAGAGAGGAAGTGGACCAGAGGGATGGTAGAGAGGAAGTGGACCAGAGGGGTGGTAGAGAGGGAGTGGACCAGAGGGGTGGTAGAGAGGAAGTGGACCAGAGGGGTGGTAGAGAGGAAGTGGACCAGAGGGGTGGTAGAGAGGAAGTAGACCAGAGGGGTGGTAGAGAGGAAGTAGACCAGAGGGGTGGTAGAGAGGAAGTGGACCAGAGGGGTGGTAGAGAGGAAGTGGACCAGAGGAGTGGTAGAGAGGAAGTGGACCAGAGGAGTGGTAGAGAGGAAGTGGACCAGAGGGAGTGGACCAGAGGGGTGGTAGAGAGGAAGTGGACCAGAGGGAGTGGACCAGAGGAGTGGTAGAGAGGAAGGGGACCAGAGGGGTGGTAGAGAGGAAGTGGACCAGAGGAGTGGTAGAGAGGAAGTGGACCAGAGGAGTGGTAGAGAGGAAGTGGACCAGAGGGGTGGGTAGAGAGGAAGTGGACCAGAGGGGTGGTAGAGAGGAAGTGGACCAGAGGGGTGGTAGAGAGGAAGTGGACCAGAGGGGTGGTAGAGAGGAAGTGGACCAGAGGGGTGATAGAGAGGAAGTGGACCAGAGGGGTGGTAGAGAGGAAGTGGACCAGAGGGGTGGTAGAGAGGAAGTGGACCAGAGGGGTGGTAGAGAGGAAGTGGACCAGAGGGAGTGGTAGAGAGGAAGTGGACCAGAGGGGTGGTAGAGAGGAAGTGGACCAGAGGGGTGCTAGAGCAGAAAGGAACCAGAGGGATGGTAGAGAGGAAGTGGACCAGAGGCGTGGTAGAGAGGAAGTGGACCAGAGGCGTGGTAGAGAGGAAGTGGACCAGAGGAGTGGTAGAGAGGAAGTGGACCAGAGAGGAAGTGGACCAGAGGGATGGTAGAGAGGAAGTGGACCAGAGGGGTGGTAGAGAGGAAGTGGACCAGAGGGGTGGTAGAGAGGAAGTGGACCAGAGGGGTGATAGAGAGGAAGTGGACCAGAGGGGTGGTAGAGAGGAAGTGGACCAGAGGGGTGGTAGAGAGGAAGTGGACCAGAGGGGTGGTAGAGAGGAAGTGGACCAGAGGGAGTGGTAGAGAGGAAGTGGACCAGAGGGGTGGTAGAGAGGAAGTGGACCAGAGGGGTGAGAGGAAGTACTAGAGAGGAAAGGGACATGAGTGATAGAAGAGAAGAAGGTGTGTGTGGGGGGGGGGGGGGGGGAGCATGAGCAGACAGGCAGGGGGTCCAAGTGTAGCAGGCTCTGCAGAATAAGTCACATGCAGTCTATTATGCTGAATGAGCGGTAAGAGCTTTCTGATTTTGAGGCAGTGGATGTCCAGGTGGGGGTGGGGTGTTGAAGGCTGTACAGCACACTATGTATCTGTTGGTTACAATCTAATATTATTGCATTTCTTGTTGAACTCTCACATTGTAAAAGAGTCTATATTATCTCATGTACAGTACCTGCTGACCTTCCAGCGCCAGGCGTGGACCCTATCAGCAGTGATGCCTTCTCTCTTGCCATCTATGAGCCAGTTCAACCCAATGGAGAAATAGTTGTCTACAACATCTTACTGTGAGTGTAGAATTTTTCTCAATATATGGCACCACTTCAGTACACAACCAATTTGCCGCTGACTCTATCTGTGCTGTTTTTTTTAAGTTTTAATAATTATATTATAAGAATTGTGACTTGTTTCACTGATAAACATTTCAAATTGTTCATACCATTAGAATGCAAATCCAGTTTGGGATAAGACCATTGAGGTGAGCAAACAAAAGCTATGCAGCGCTACGTCGCTCCATGTCTACAGCAAATCTTACAGTAAAGAAATCCATCCAGGAGCACTTCCTTTCGAGAGCAAAGAGGTTCAGAGCGACTCCAGGTAAGCAACGGTGCCTGTGCAGCTTTCCTATGAAGCTTTCCAGAAACAGCCAGCAAGAGATGTTCAGGGAGGCAGTGGCAACTACCAGCTATTTGAAGTTGTTCTTTTTCATTTTTCTCGCTCGCTTGTCAAACCAGAAGTGAAGTTTTAGTTCAATCTCTAGAGCTCTCTACTGGGCGTGTGCAAAAAACAATCCAGTGTTTATCATGACACTGTCTTTCTTAATAATAGTTTGTGAATATATCCTTTTATGGAATATTTAAAGCAAAGACTGTATGCTGACATTGGACATGCAGCTTTTACCTTGCACTGAAGCTATTCAGTTTACTGTGTTGTTTTCACACACCGTGGTGTTCTTCATGGACTACTCAGGGACAACCAGCAAGTTCTGAATGTGGTGGAGGCAGGCAACATTTTACTGGAAGATCTGAGTCCATTCACCTTCTACATCGTGCAGTTGGAGGCATGTACCAGGTTCGGCTGCACTCGGAGCCCCCTAGTCAGTCAGCGCACACTCGAGAGTGGTGAGTCTGCCAGGGGAATAAAATGGACTTTTATGTGGTGGAGGGGAAAAACTAGTTGTTTTTTTAAAGATTGGAAATAAATTTAATATTTGTATAAACTGTACATGTAATACTTTTTAATATCCAATCAGCTTAAGGATGTTCCCACATCACTGAGAGGCTTGTACTGAATACTATCGCACTCTTCTTCATTTCCCCCCCAGCTCCCACTGGTCTTGGGTCTCCATTTGTGTCTGTCACTGCACCTACCTCTGCCAACATCACTTGGAGTAAGTTACAGTTTGTCTAGGATTTTTAGAAAAGCAGTTTTGAGTGAGGGAAAGCCCCTGACTGCTAATGGCTTTACATGTACCGTAAATTCTCCATTTATGCGTCATTCTAATTAAATGCCATGATTCATACACTTCCATGTTACTAATGATATGTCATCGTTATCAGCATGTGACTAGAGATTCTGTTGCCTTTCTGATCTCTGTGACCATAGAGATGGCTGTTGCTAGTGGAACTTTCTTCTCCTCTCAACAGATCGCTGACTCCCTACCCCCTAGCACATGTGGCGTATCTTCCTCTAGCTACCTCCAGTTGATAGTCTTTGGGCAATATAGCTGGAGCTCTTCAGACTCATCTCGCTTTACCCGACCACACACAGTGAAAGGATGTCTATTCTATATAGGTTTCACTTCCTACTACTGCTGCCTATGCATGCCATAGAACAATATTCTATTTATGGGTCACAGACAAATGAGAATTATTTTTTCTGTGACCCATAAATGGATAGTTTAAGGTCTCGATGAACTCTCAGTTGACATAATAACATTACAATAACCTTCCTAATAAAATTGTATTCTCTCGACATTTCGACTAGATGCTCTAGCCTTCATCAGGAATAATCTTTTAATAGTTTAAGGTATTCATGGTATATGTGGCACAATGGTTCTCACTGCCCCCTCAATACTTTTCACTGCCCCCCTCAATGCTTTTCACTGCCCCCTCAGGTGCTCCCAACAATCCCAATGGCAACATCACTGAGTATCGTGTCCTTCAGACAGATTCCTCTTCTTCCTCACCGACGATCGTCTTCTCTGGTCTTGCCTTTCATACCTCAGTCTCTGACCTCAGGCCGTTTACCACCTACAGTTATCTGGTGTTCGCTCGTAATGGCGCAGGCAACGTGACCAGCATCCCCACCACTGTGACCACGCTTTCATCCCTCCCTTCCCCTGCAGCTCCTCCTGCTGTTAATGTCTTTTCCTTCTCGGAGATAAGAGTGCGCTGGGTTCCATCGGCAGAGCTGAATGGAGAATTCAGGGGGTACCAGCTTTACAGGAACGGAGAAGCTTTGTTTGACGAACGCACCAATACGTTGAGCCTTCTCGATGCAAACCTTGACCCTTTCGAACTTTACGAGTATGTGGTTGAGGTGTGCTCAAGTGGTGGGTGTGTCAATTCTTCCTCAAGTTCCAATAGGACCTTTGAGGCTCTGCCCGAGATGTTGAGTAAACCTGTCATCATTTCCGTCACCCCTTACTCGATTGTCCTAATGTGGGAGGAGCCAATTGCCCCCAATGGAGTCATCATTGAGTACATTGTCACTTTGCTAGGTGCTAACTCGATGGAGGTGTTCAGGGGCTTGGACAGTTTCTCAGCCACTGCCTCTAACCTCATCCCTTCTTCCCTGCACTCTTTTAACCTCGTGGTCTGCAATGGAGCTGGTTGTGTTACCACTGATGTGGTGCAGACAGTCACAGCCGAGACGGACCCAGGACAGCTGGATGTTCCTCTCCTGCGCAACCTCACCTCCACCTCGGTGGCCATCGAATGGACAGCTCCGGCGACCCCCAACGGGGTCATAACCACCTATATATTGAGGAGGGGGGATGAGTCCTCCAGTCTTTCTCAAGTCATATTTCAAGGATTGGCCTTCTCGTTCAATGATGTGGATCTTGCGGCAGACACGCTCTACTTCTACACCATCACGGCTGTGAATGGGGGTGGGAGTTTAACCAGTTCGCCGAGCTACTTCCAGACTGTCCCGGACCTGGCAGAAGGGATACGGCCGCCCACACTAAGTGTTCTTGGACCGACTGTCGTAGCAGTGGCATGGTTTGCACCCAGCATGGCCAATGGTGACGTCTCTTCTTACGACCTCTACGTGGACAACAATCTCGAGTTCACGGCATTAGCGTTCTCTTACACCGTCTCTGACCTCCAACCTTTCACCGCATACTCCTTCTTTGTGGAGGTGTGCAACCAGGCTGGCTGTGCAAGCAGCACCAGCATCTTTGCGCAGACCGAACAGACTCTGGCTACGGGTGTGACTCCACCCACTCTGATTGTCTTAGGTCCCACGGCTATCAACGTCTCTTGGGTTGCCCCATCCGAGACGAATGGGATCGTATCTCAGTACCTGGTGGAGAGGAGAATTCTGGGCGACGTTCTCTCTCGCACTGTCCAACACGTCGGGGGACTGGACGTCTTCACTTTTCCCAACTTTGGACTTTCACCGTTCACCTTGTACGAGTATCGTCTACGTGTCACCAATGGGGCGGGGTCTGTTTTCAGTGAGTGGGTGTCATCTCAGACCAGTGAGGATCTTCCATCAGGACTGACTCCACCCATGTTTGACGCAGGTGACATCTTCGCAAGAAATGCAACTGCTACTTGGGACCCACCCAACAATCCCAACGGCATCATTCAGAGCTACCTGCTGGAATACAGACTCTCCATTGACCCTGTTACCTTAGTGCCCGGAGAGATTGCAGCAGAGGTGAGTGTGCCAGCCACTGTGAGGAATGCTACAGCAATGGGGCTGTTACCAGTAACCCTCTATGAGTTCAGAGTTGTAGCGATTAACGGAGCAGGGAGAGGGGAGGGGCCTTTTGAATTTATCACCACTGCAGAGGACGTGCCAGAAGGCGTGCAGAATGTTATCGTCAAGCGGCGGATGGCGTTCTCTCTTGCGGTCACATGGAACCCGCCCATCAACCCCCACGGGATCATTCGAGAATACCTTCTCCTTTTGGGCGGTGATGTGGTATATCGCGACTCCTTCCTCACATATACCATCACTAGACTTACACCCTTTACCAGTTACAGCATCCAACTTGCAGCTTGTACCAGTGCAGGGTGTGCATTTGGAAGCATCCAATCCTTAACGACAGCCGAGACGGCTCCATTTGGTCAGAGCAGCCCCACACTTGGAGTCCTTTATGAAGGGAGTGCGATCGAAGTCACTTGGGATCCCCCCATCAAATCCAATGGGATCATAACTCAATACCAGGTTCTCCGACGTGAGGATTCCATCATCAGCATTGTCAACACAACAAATGATGTACTCACGCGAACATACATTGATACCAACGTGACTCCGGCTAAGGTCTACGCATATGCCATACGAGTCATAAACTCCATTGGTAGAACTGACAGTGAATTTAGTTTCATCACCACACCAGAGACGGCTCCTGAGGGCCTAACTCCACCCACTCTTGTACCCCTCAGTGCCTCTGCCATCCAGGTCTCCTGGTTGCCTCCCACACATCCCAATGGCATCATCACCCGATATAGACTCTTCCGAATGGGAGGTGGGTTAACAAATGCATCTGATTTCTCTGATGCACTTGATCGAGGATTCACTGACGTGGATCTCCTACCGTTCACAGAGTATTCCTACACTCTTCAAGTCTGCACTGCTGCCGGGTGTTCCTCCAGTCCTCCAGCTGCTGCGCAGACATTTGAAGCCCCACCCACCTACATAGCTGCCCCATCACTAGTAGCCCTTTCATCCTCCAGTATATCTTTGACATGGAGAAGTCCCAGCAGTCCAAATGGAGTCATTCTCCTGTACAGCATTGCCATACTGCCCATACAAATCAATCTGGCCATCTCGGGAAGCGAGACTGAACTAGAGAGGAACATTTCCAACTTGAGACCCTTTACCAACTACACAGTCTCCCTTGAAGTTTGCAACTCCGCTGGCTGCGCGACAAACAGATCCAATGTGAGGACATTAGAGTCTGTCCCGCAGTTTACCAGTCCCCCTGAGGCCCTTGTGGTCAATTCCACTTCCCTGAGCATTACCTGGGTGGAGCCATCCCAGCCAAATGGACTCATCATTCGGTATGAGTTGAGGAGAAATGGGAGTCTGGTATTCAGTGGGATGCAGACAGCCTTCGTCGATGGACGTCTTAGTCCAAATCGAGCTTACACCTACACTGTCCAGGCCTACACCACAGTTGGAGGAGGAGAGAGAAGTGAACCTTCGATCACTGCTCGTACTCCCCCGGATACCCCAGAAGGCGTGGCCCCACCAATGCTAGTGGCATCAGGTTCCACGTCCATTTTTGCCAATTGGTCAGAACCTTTCTCTCCCAACGGAGTGATCGTGAGGTACGTCCTATTGGTGGACGGTGTCAGCGTCCATGATGCAATTGGGTTCCATTTTGAAGCAACCGGACTGTCTCCCTTCACGTCCTACTCGTTCCAGCTGATGGCTTGCACCACCACTTGCGGCTTCAGTGAGTCTGTGACAACTGTCACATCTGAGGCCACCCCACAAGGTCAGCCGGCTCCAAGATTGGACGAGACAAGTCCTCGCTCCATCACTGTCTCTTGGTTACCTCCGTCTGTGCCAAATGGGATCATTAAGATATTCGAAGTGGAGAGGCGTCTGAGCAACTCTCCTTCCAATTCTTTGGGTTTTATTCCAGTTTTCAGTGGTTCTGTGTTACTGTTCACTGATGGAGATGCTTCTCTCCGTCCGGCTACTTCCTACGATTATCACGTCTCTGCCATCAACAATGCAGGGAGCACCACTGGCAACTTCAGCACCATCACACTCTCTGAGGCTCCTCCTGTAGGGGTACCCCTGCCAATCATGGAAAACATCACAGCTACATCTGTGGACGTGTTTGTGACTCCTCCTCGTGTCACTAATGGCATCCTTACAGCTTATCGGCTGGTGATAAATGGTACTAGGCGACAAACGGTCGTTCCACCTGTAAACACCTTTGTTGCAACCGATCTCATTGCTTTCTCATTCTATGAATTTGTCATCGAGGCGTGCACGGCTCCTGGCTGCACCCCAAGTGGGCGTGTCATTATACAGACTGAAGAAGCCACACCTACTGGCCTGGATCCACCCACATCATTTGTTGTTCTAGTGCAGAGGAACATTGAGGTCACTTGGACTCCTCCACGACAGCCTAATGGAATCCTCCTCAGGTAGGCAAGCCAGTCATCCTTATGCCCACTTAGGACCATAAGCTACACAAATGTAGTTAATGATTTTTTCCTTTACGCATGAATAACGGTTGTCTGTGATCACTTCCGATCTCAGTAATCTGGCATTTCTTGGGTCTTGATCTTACAGCGTGGGAAGACACATGTCCAGTGGTGTAACACGTGTACCCACTTCATGTATACCCAACTACACATGTGGTGCAGTACACATATGCAAGTGGTTTACATATATATGTATAGTGGGGTAGACACATGTAGTTGGGTACATATATGAAGTGGGGTACTCGTGTATAGTGGGGTACACACATGCCTAGGTGAACATGTCTAATGAAGTAGATACATAGTGGGGTACACACATGCCTAGGTGAACATGTCTAATGAAGTAGATACATAGTGGGGTACACACATGCCTAGATGAACATGTCTAATGAAGTAGATACATAGTGGGGTACACACATGCCTAGATACATAGTGGGGTACACACATGCCTAGATACATAGTGGGGTACACACATGCCTAGGTGAACATGTCCAATGAAGTAGATACATAGTGGGGTACACACATGCCTAGGTGAACATGTCCAATGAAGTAGATACATAGTGGGGTACACACATGCCTAGGTGAACATGTCTAATGAAGTAGATACATAGTGGGGTACACACATGCCTAGGTGAACATGTCTAATGAAGTAGATACATAGTGGGGTACACACATGCCTAGGTGAACATGTCTGATGAAGTAGATACATAGTGGGGTACACACATGCCTAGATACATAGTGGGGTACACACATGCCTAGGTGAACATGTCTAATGAAGTAGATACATAGTGGGGTACACACATACCTAGGTGAACATGTCTGATGAAGTAGATATATAGAGTGGGGTACACACTTCTAATGGCGTATGCATGTAGTTGGGTGCACACATGCAGCGGGATACACACATCTAATGGGGTGTATTGTGTTGGGTGCACACATCTATGTACACACATATATATATAGCTACTTTATAGAGCAGAATCTATGCAGCTCCAAGTCTTAACTACATATTTTTAACACTTTGTAATACCCGCAAAGTTTTTGCGATTTGCAGCTGCCACAAACTGCAAGTTGTTTGTGCTAATGACATGAGTATTAGCAAATTCAGGTATTTACCACATGCAGTACGTATAGTAGTGGGCCATCAGATAAAATGGTACACACTTATAGTGGAGTACATGTATGCACTGCTCACATAATGGGATATGCACATGTAGTGGATACACATGTCTAGCGAGATACACACATATAGTGGGTACATGCATGTAGTGGGTACACACATGTAGTGTGATACACGCATGTAGTGGGTACACACATGTAGTGTGATACACGCATGTAGTGGGTACACACATGTAGTGTGATACATGCATGTGGGGTACATGCATGCAGTGGTACACATGTAGTCTGATACATGCATGCAGGGGTACACATGTAGTGGGATAGACACATGTATAGTGGGGGAAATACATCTTAACAAGGTACACACGTGTACTTCAGTACACTCATGTAGTGTAGTTGTATACACATATGTTGTATACACATGTGTAACAGGGTACATATGTATAAGAGGTCACCTTCACATGCTCTGGCCTGATAGCAGGCACTGCAGTACAGGAGGAAGGCAAATCAAGAAACCGTTTAGAATCATCTTATCCCTCACCTCAATGGCCAACATCCGAGGGAGTGTAATGTAAAAACGATGACAATTTCCCTTTCTGGCTTCTCTCCCAGTTACTCCCTGTGGCACAGAACAGCATGTCCCCAGCCACCACAGCCTAACATCCAGACTCCTCCATCCACATGCGCCCCGGGACCCATCATACTGCTAGTGTCAAGTGCCATTCCATCCACCCTGGCACCACGCTCGATTACTCTGTCCAGTCCCGGCCAACTCCTCCCCTATAACTCATACGAGTTCCAAGTGGGTGTGACCAACAGTGTGGGGAGTCTTAACTCAACATTCTCGGAGCCCGACACGATCACATTATCCAGCAGTAAGCAAGCTAATACCTTGTCATTGTTGCCGTCTCCTTACCATATTCGGTGGCTGTTGCTTACTTTTGCACCTCAAAGTTGTAATCAGTGTATAAACTTTAAACTTTCACAAGTAGCATTGCCTTTCCTGTGCCGAACCACATGCTGTCGTGCACATGCTGTCATGCACATGCTCCCGTGCACATGCTGTCGTGCACATACTCTCGTGCACATGCTCCCGTGCACATGCTGTCGTGCACATGCTGTCGTGCACATGCTCTCATGCACATGCTCTCGTGCACATGCTGTCGTGCACATGCTGTCGTGTACATGCTGTCGTGCACATGCTCTCACACACTACACATCCACACACTGTCAGGCATGCACTCACACACTACACATCCACACACTGTCAGGGATGCACTCACACACTACACATCCACACACTGTCAGGGATGCACTCACACACTACACATCCACACACTGTCAGGCATGCACTCACACACTACACATCCACACACTGTCAGGGATGCACTCACACACTACACATCCACACACTGTCAGGGATGCACTCACACACTACACATCCACACACTGTCAGGCATGCACTCACACACTACACATCCACACACTGTCAGGCATGCACTCACACACTACACACATCCACACACTGTCAGGGATGCACTCACACACTACACATCCACACACTGTCAGGCATGCACTCACACACTACACATCCACACACTGTCAGGGATGCACTCACACACTACACATCCACACACTGTCAGGCATGCACTCACACACTACACATCCACACACTGTCAGGCATGCACTCACACACTACACATCCACACACTGTCAGGGATGCACTCACACACTACACATCCACACACTGTCAGGGATGCACTCACACACTACACATCCACACACTGTCAGGCATGCACTCACACACTACACATCCACACACTGTCAGGCATGCACTCACACACTACACACATCCACACACTGTCAGGGATGCACTCACACACTACACATCCACACACTGTCAGGCATGCACTCACACACTACACATCCACACACTGTCAGGCATGCACTCACACACTACACACATCCACACACTGTCAGGGATGCACTCACACACTACACACATCCACACACTGTCAGGGATGCACTCACACACTACACATCCACACACTGTCAGGGATGCACTCTCACACTACACACATCCACACACTGTCAGGCATGCACTCACACACTACACATCCACACACTGTCAGGGATGCACTCACACACTACACACATCCACACACTGTCAGGCATGCACTCACACACTACACACATCCACACACTGTCAGGCATGCACTCACACACTACACATCCACACACTGTCAGGCATGCACTCACACACTACACATCCACACACTGTCAGGGATGCACTCACACACTACACATCCACACACTGTCAGGGATGCACTCACACACTACACATCCACACACTGTCAGGCATGCACTCACACACTACACATCCACACACTGTCAGGGATGCACTCACACACTACACACATCCACACACTGTCAGGCATGCACTCACACACTACACACATCCACACACTGTCAGGGATGCACTCACACACTACACATCCACACACTGTCAGGGATGCACTCACACACTACACATCCACACACTGTCAGGCATGCACTCACACACTACACACATCCACACACTGTCAGGGATGCACTCACACACTACACATCCACACACTGTCAGGGATGCACTCACACACTACACACATCCACACACTGTCAGGCATGCACTCACACACTACACACATCCACACACTGTCAGGGATGCACTCACACACTACACATCCACACACTGTCAGGCATGCACTCACACACTACACATCCACACACTGTCAGGCATGCACTCACACACTACACATCCACACACTGTCAGGCATGCACTCACACACTACACATCCACACACTGTCAGGCATGCACTCACACACTACACACATCCACACACTGTCAGGGATGCACTCACACACTACACACATCCACACACTGTCAGGGATGCACTCACACACTACACATCCACACACTGTCAGGCATGCACTCACACACTCCACATCCACACACTGTCAGGGATGCTCTCACACACTACACACATCCACACACTGTCAGGGATGCACTCACACACTACACATCCACACACTGTCAGGCATGCACTCACACACTACACACATCCACACACTGTCAGGGATGCACTCACACACTACACACATCCACACACTGTCAGGCATGCACTCACACACTACACACATCCACACACTGTCAGGGATGCACTCACACACTACACACATCCACACACTGTCAGGGATGCACTCACACACTACACATCCACACACTGTCAGGGATGCACTCACACACTACACATCCACACACTGTCAGGGATGCACTCACACACTACACATCCACACACTGTCAGGGATGCACTCACACACTACACATCCACACACTGTCAGGGATGCACTCACACACTACACATCCACACACTGTCAGGCATGCACTCACACACTACACACATCCACACACTGTCAGGCATGCACTCACACACTACACATCCACACACTGTCAGGGATGCACTCACACACTACACACATCCACACACTGTCAGGGATGCACTCACACACTACACATCCACACACTGTCAGGCATGCACTCACACACTACACATCCACACACTGTCAGGCATGCACTCACACACTACACATCCACACACTGTCAGGGATGCACTCACACACTACACACATCCACACACTGTCAGGGATGCACTCACACACTACACACATCCACACACTGTCAGGCATGCACTCACACACTACACATCCACACACTGTCAGGCATGCACTCACACACTACACATCCACACACTGTCAGGCATGCACTCACACACTACACATCCACACACTGTCAGGCATGCACTCACACACTACACATCCACACACTGTCAGGGATGCACTCACACACTACACATCCACACACTGTCAGGCATGCACTCACACAGTACACATCCACACACTGTCAGGGATGCACTCACACACTACACACATCCACACACTGTCAGGCATGCACTCACACACTACACACATCCACACACTGTCAGGCATGCACTCACACACTACACATCCACACACTGTCAGGGATGCACTCACACACTACACACATCCACACACTGTCAGGCATGCACTCACACACTACACATCCACACACTGTCAGGGATGCACTCACACACTACACATCCACACACTGTCAGGCATGCACTCACACACTACACACATCCACACACTGTCAGGGATGCACTCACACACTACACATCCACACACTGTCAGGCATGCACTCACACACTACACACATCCACACACTGTCAGGCATGCACTCACACACTACACATCCACACACTGTCAGGCATGCACTCACACACTACACACATCCACACACTGTCAGGGATGCACTCACACACTACACATCCACACACTGTCAGGCATGCACTCACACACTACACATCCACACACTGTCAGGGATGCACTCACACACTACACACATCCACACACTGTCAGGGATGCACTCACACACTACACATCCACACACTGTCAGGCATGCACTCACACACTACACACATCCACACACTGTCAGGGATACACTCACACACTACACACATCCACACACTGTCAGGCATGCACTCACACACTACACATCCACACACTGTCAGGCATGCACTCACACACTACACACATCCACACACTGTCAGGGATGCACTCACACACTACACATCCACACACTGTCAGGGATGCACTCACACACTACACACATCCACACACTGTCAGGCATGCACTCACACACTACACATCCACACACTGTCAGGGATGCACTCACACACTACACATCCACACACTGTCAGGCATGCACTCACACACTACACACATCCACACACTGTCAGGGATGCACTCACACACTACACATCCACACACTGTCAGGGATGCACTCACACACTGCACATCCACACACTGTCAGGGATGCACTCACACACTACACACATCCACACACTGTCAGGCATGCACTCACACACTACACACATCCACACACTGTCAGGCATGCACTCACACACTACACACATCCACACACTGTCAGGCATGCACTCACACACTACACACATCCACACACTGTCAGGCATGCACTCACACACTACACACATCCACACACTGTCAGGCATGCACTCACACACTACACACATCCACACACTGTCAGGGATGCACTCACACACTACACATCCACACACTGTCAGGGATGCACTCACACACTACACATCCACACACTGTCAGGGATGCACTCACACACTACACATCCACACACTGTCAGGGATGCACTCACACACTACACACATCCACACACTGTCAGGGATGCACTCACACACTACACATCCACACACTGTCAGGGATGCACTCACACACTACACACATCCACACACTGTCAGGCATGCACTCACACACTACACACATCCACACACTGTCAGGGATGCACTCACACACTACACACATCCACACACTGTCAGGGATGCACTCACACACTACACATCCACACACTGTCAGGGATGCACTCACACACTACACATCCACACACTGTCAGGGATGCACTCACACACTACACACATCCACACACTGTCAGGGATGCACTCACACACTACACATCCACACACTGTCAGGCATGCACTCACACACTACACACATCCACACACTGTCAGAGATGCACTCACACACTACACATCCACACACTGTCAGGCATGCACTCACACACTACACACATCCACACACTGTCAGGGATGCACTCACACACTACACATCCACACACTGTCAGGCATGCACTCACACACTACACATCCACACACTGTCAGGCATGCACTCACACACTACACACATCCACACACTGTCAGGGATGCACTCACACACTACACATCCACACACTGTCAGGCATGCACTCACACACTACACATCCACACACTGTCAGGCATGCACTCACACACTACACATCCACACACTGTCAGGGATGCATTCACACACTACACATCCACACACTGTCAGGGATGCACTCACACACTACACACATCCACACACTGTCAGGCATGCACTCACACACTACACATCCACACACTGTCAGGCATGCACTCACACACTACACATCCACACACTGTCAGGGATGCACTCACACACTACACACATCCACACACTGTCAGGGATGCACTCACACACTACACACATCCACACACTGTCAGGCATGCACTCACACACTACACATCCACACACTGTCAGGCATGCACTCACACACTACACATCCACACACTGTCAGGGATGCTCTCACACACTACACACATCCACACACTGTCAGGCATGCACTCACACACTACACATCCACACACTGTCAGGCATGCACTCACACACTACACATCCACACACTGTCAGGGATGCACTCACACACTACACATCCACACACTGTCAGGGATGCACTCACACACTACACATCCACACACTGTCAGGCATGCACTCACACACTACACATCCACACACTGTCAGGGATGCACTCACACACTACACATCCACACACTGTCAGGCATGCACTCACACACTACACACATCCACACACTGTCAGGGATGCACTCACACACTACACATCCACACACTGTCAGGCATGCACTCACACACTACACACATCCACACACTGTCAGGGATGCACTCACACACTACACACATCCACACACTGTCAGGGATGCACTCACACACTACACATCCACACACTGTCAGGCATGCACTCACACACTACACATCCACACACTGTCAGGCATGCACTCACACACTACACATCCACACACTGTCAGGGATGCACTCACACACTACACATCCACACACTGTCAGGCATGCACTCACACACTACACATCCACACACTGTCAGGGATGCACTCACACACTACACACATCCACACACTGTCAGGCATGCACTCACACACTACACACATCCACACACTGTCAGGCATGCACTCACACACTACACATCCACACACTGTCAGGGATGCACTCACACACTACACATCCACACACTGTCAGGCATGCACTCACACACTACACATCCACACACTGTCAGGCATGCACTCACACACTACACACATCCACACACTGTCAGGGATGCACTCACACACTACACACATCCACACACTGTCAGGCATGCACTCACACACTACACACATCCACACACTGTCAGGCATGCACTCACACACTACACATCCACACACTGTCAGGGATGCACTCACACACTACACACATCCACACACTGTCAGGCATGCACTCACACACTACACACATCCACACACTGTCAGGGATGCACTCACACACTACACATCCACACACTGTCAGGCATGCACTCACACACTACACACATCCACACGCTGTCAGGCATGCACTCACACACTACACACATCCACACGCTGTCAGGCATGCACTCACACACTACACACATCCACACACTGTCAGGCATGCACTCACACACTACACACATCCACACACTGTCAGGGATGCATTCACACACTACACATCCACACACTGTCAGGGATGCACTCACACACTACACATCCACACACTGTCAGGCATGCACTCACACACTACACACATCCACACACTGTCAGGGATGCACTCACACACTGCACATCCACACACTGTCAGGGATGCACTCACACACTACACACATCCACACACTGTCAGGGATGCACTCACACACTACACATCCACACACTGTCAGGCATGCACTCACACACTACACACATCCACACACTGTCAGGCATGCACTCACACACTACACACATCCACACACTGTCAGGGATGCACTCACACACTACACATCCACACACTGTCAGGGATGCACTCACACACTACACATCCACACACTGTCAGGGATGCACTCACACACTACAACATCCACACACTGTCAGGCATGCACTCACACACTACACACATCCACACACTGTCAGGCATGCACTCACACACTACACACATCCACACACTGTCAGGGATGCACTCACACACTACACATCCACACACTGTCAGGCATGCACTCACACACTACACACATCCACACGCTGTCAGGCATGCACTCACACACTACACACATCCACACGCTGTCAGGCATGCACTCACACACTACACACATCCACACACTGTCAGGCATGCACTCACACACTACACACATCCACACACTGTCAGGCATGCACTCACACACTACACACATCCACACACTGTCAGGGATGCATTCACACACTACACATCCACACACTGTCAGGGATGCACTCACACACTACACATCCACACACTGTCAGGCATGCACTCACACACTACACACATCCACACACTGTCAGGGATGCACTCACACACTACACACATCCACACACTGTCAGGGATGCACTCACACACTACACATCCACACACTGTCAGGCATGCACTCACACACTACACACATCCACACACTGTCAGGGATGCACTCACACACTACACATCCACACACTGTCAGGCATGCACTCACACACTACACATCCACACACTGTCAGGGATGCACTCACACACTACACATCCACACACTGTCAGGGATGCACTCACACACTACACACATCCACACACTGTCAGGGATGCACTCACACACTACACACATCCACACACTGTCAGGGATGCACTCACACACTGCACATCCACACACTGTCAGGGATGCACTCACACACACTACACATCCACACACTGTCAGGGATGCACTCACACACTACACATCCACACACTGTCAGGCATGCACTCACACACTACACATCCACACACTGTCAGGGATGCACTCACACACTACACATCCACACACTGTCAGGCATGCACTCACACACTACACACATCCACACACTGTCAGGGATGCACTCACACACTACACATCCACACACTGTCAGGGATGCACTCACACACTACACATCCACACACTGTCAGGGATGCACTCACACACTACAACATCCACACACTGTCAGGCATGCACTCACACACTACACACATCCACACACTGTCAGGCATGCACTCACACACTACACACATCCACACACTGTCAGGGATGCACTCACACACTACACATCCACACACTGTCAGGGATGCACTCACACACTACACATCCACACACTGTCAGGCATGCACTCACACACTACACATCCACACACTGTCAGGGATGCACTCACACACTACACACATCCACACACTGTCAGGCATGCACTCACACACTACACACATCCACACACTGTCAGGGATGCACTCACACACTACACATCCACACACTGTCAGGGATGCACTCACACACTACACACATCCACACACTGTCAGGCATGCACTCACACACTACACATCCACACACTGTCAGGCATGCACTCACACACTACACATCCACACACTGTCAGGGATGCACTCACACACTACACACATCCACACACTGTCAGGGATGCACTCACACACTACACATCCACACACTGTCAGGCATGCACTCACACACTACACACATCCACACACTGTCAGGGATGCACTCACACACTACACATCCACACACTGTCAGGCATGCACTCACACACTACACACATCCACACACTGTCAGGCATGCACTCACACACTACACACATCCACACACTGTCAGGGATGCACTCACACACTGCACATCCACACACTGTCAGGGATGCACTCACACACTACACACATCCACACACTGTCAGGGATGCACTCACACACTACACATCCACACACTGTCAGGCATGCACTCACACACTACACATCCACACACTGTCAGGGATGCACTCACACACTACACATCCACACACTGTCAGGGATGCACTCACACACTACACATCCACACACTGTCAGGGATGCACTCACACACTACACATCCACACACTGTCAGGGATGCACTCACACACTACACATCCACACACTGTCAGGGATGCACTCACACACTACAACATCCACACACTGTCAGGCATGCACTCACACACTACACATCCACACACTGTCAGGCATGCACTCACACACTACACATCCACACACTGTCAGGCATGCACTCACACACTACACACATCCACACACTGTCAGGGATGCACTCACACACTACACATCCACACACTGTCAGGCATGCACTCACACACTACACACATCCACACGCTGTCAGGCATGCACTCACACACTACACACATCCACACACTGTCAGGCATGCACTCACACACTACACATCCACACACTGTCAGGGATGCACTCACACACTACACACATCCACACACTGTCAGGGATGCACTCACACACTACACATCCACACACTGTCAGGGATGCACTCACACACTACACATCCACACACTGTCAGGGATGCACTCACACACTACACACATCCACACACTGTCAGGCATGCACTCACACACTACACACATCCACACACTGTCAGGGATGCACTCACACAGTACACACATCCACACACTGTCAGGGATGCACTCACACACTACACATCCACACACTGTCAGGCATGCACTCACACACTACACATCCACACACTGTCAGGGATGCACTCACACACTACACACATCCACACACTGTCAGGGATGCACTCACACACTACACACATCCACACACTGTCAGGGATGCACTCACACACTACACACATCCACACACTGTCAGGGATGCACTCACACACTACACACATCCACACACTGTCAGGGATGCACTCACACACTCCACACATCCACACACTGTCAGGGATGCACTCACACACTACACACATCCACACACTGTCAGGCATGCACTCACACACTACACATCCACACACTGTCAGGCATGCACTCACACACTACACACATCCACACACTGTCAGGCATGCACTCACACACTACACATCCACACACTGTCAGGGATGCACTCACACACTACACACATCCACACACTGTCAGGGATGCACTCACACACTACACACATCCACACACTGTCAGGGATGCACTCACACACTCCACACATCCACACACTGTCAGGGATGCACTCACACACTACACACATCCACACACTGTCAGGGATGCACTCACACACTACACATCCACACACTGTCAGGGATGCACTCACACACTACACACATCCACACACTGTCAGGGATGCACTCACACACTCCACACATCCACACACTGTCAGGGATGCACTCACACACTACACATCCACACACTGTCAGGCATGCACTCACACACTACACACATCCACACACTGTCAGGGATGCACTCACACACTACACACATCCACACACTGTCAGGCATGCACTCACACACTACACATCCACACACTGTCAGGCATGCACTCACACACTACACACATCCACACACTGTCAGGCATGCACTCACACACTACACACATCCACACACTGTCAGGGATGCTCTCACACACTACACATCCACACACTGTCAGGGATGCACTCACACACTACACATCCACACACTGTCAGGGATGCACTCACACACTACACACACACACTGTCAGGCATGCACTCACACACTACACACATCCACACACTGTCAGGGATGCACTCTCACACTACACACATCCACACACTGTCAGGGATGCACTCTCACACTACACACATCCACACACTGTCAGGGATGCACTCACACACTACACATCCACACACTGTCAGGGATGCACACACACACTACACATCCACACACTGTCAGGGATGCACTCACACACTACACATCCACACACTGTCAGGGATGCACTCACACACTACACACATCCACACACTGTCAGGCATGCACTCACACACTACACATCCACACACTGTCAGGCATGCACTCACACACTACACATCCACACACTGTCAGGGATGCACTCACACACTACACATCCACACACTGTCAGGCATGCACTCACACACTACACATCCACACACTGTCAGGGATGCACTCACACACTACACACATCCACACACTGTCAGGGATGCACTCACACACTACACATCCACACACTGTCAGGGATGCACTCACACACTACACATCCACACACTGTCAGGGATGCACTCACACACTACACATCCACACACTGTCAGGCATGCACTCACACACTACACATCCACACACTGTCAGGGATGCACTCACACACTACACACATCCACACACTGTCAGGCATGCACTCACACACTACACATCCACACACTGTCAGGGATGCACTCACACACTACACACATCCACACTCTGTCAGGCATGCACTCACACACTACACATCCACACACTGTCAGGGATACACTCACACACTACACACATCCACACACTGTCAGGCATGCACTCACACACTACACATCCACACACTGTCAGGGATGCACTCACACACTACACATCCACACACTGTCAGGCATGCACTCACACACTACACATCCACACACTGTCAGGCATGCACTCACACACTACACATCCACACACTGTCAGGGATGCACTCACACACTACACATCCACACACTGTCAGGGATGCACTCACACACTACACATCCACACACTGTCAGGCATGCACTCACACACTACACACATCCACACACTGTCAGGCATGCACTCACACACTACACACATCCACACACTGTCAGGGATGCACTCACACACTACACATCCACACACTGTCAGGGATGCACTCACACACTACACATCCACACACTGTCAGGGATGCACTCACACACTCCACACATCCACACACTGTCAGGCATGCACTCACACACTACACATCCACACACTGTCAGGGATGCACTCACACACTACACATCCACACACTGTCAGGCATGCACTCACACACTACACATCCACACACTGTCAGGGATGCACTCACACACTACACATCCACACACTGTCAGGGATGCACTCACACACTACACATCCACACACTGTCAGGGATGCACTCACACACTACACATCCACACACTGTCAGGGATGCACTCATACACTACACATCCACACACTGTCAGGGATGCACTCATACACTACACATCCACACACTGTCAGGGATGCACTCACACACTACACACATCCACACACTGTCAGGCATGCACTCACACACTACACATCCACACACTGTCAGGCATGCACTCACACACTCCACATCCACACACTGTCAGGCATGCACTCACACAGTACACATCCACACACTGTCAGGGATGCACTCACACACTACACATCCACACACTGTCAGGCATGCACTCACACACTACACACATCCACACACTGTCAGGGATGCACTCACACACTACACATCCACACACTGTCAGGGATGCACTCACACACTACACACATCCACACACTGTCAGGGATGCACTCACACACTACACATCCACACACTGTCAGGCATGCACTCACACACTACACACATCCACACACTGTCAGAGATGCACTCACACACTACACATCCACACACTGTCAGGCATGCACTCACACACTACACACATCCACACACTGTCAGGGATGCACTCACACACTACACATCCACACACTGTCAGGCATGCACTCACACACTACACATCCACACACTGTCAGGCATGCACTCACACACTACACACATCCACACACTGTCAGGGATGCACTCACACACTACAACATCCACACACTGTCAGGGATGCACTCACACACTACACATCCACACACTGTCAGGGATGCACTCACACACTACACATCCACACACTGTCAGGCATGCACTCACACACTACACACATCCACACACTGTCAGGGATGCACTCACACACTACACATCCACACACTGTCAGGCATGCACTCACACACTACACATCCACACACTGTCAGGCATGCACTCACACACTACACACATCCACACACTGTCAGGGATGCACTCACACACTACACATCCACACACTGTCAGGCATGCACTCACACACTACACACATCCACACACTGTCAGGCATGCACTCACACACTACACACATCCACACACTGTCAGGGATGCACTCACACACTACACATCCACACACTGTCAGGCATGCACTCACACACTCCACACATCCACACACTGTCAGGGATGCACTCACACACTACACACATCCACACACTGTCAGGGATGCACTCACACACTACACATCCACACACTGTCAGGCATGCACTCACACACTACACATCCACACACTGTCAGGCATGCACTCACACACTACACATCCACACACTGTCAGGCATGCACTCACACACTACACATCCACACACTGTCAGGCATGCACTCACACACTACACATCCACACACTGTCAGGCATGCACTCACACACTACACACATCCACACACTGTCAGGCATGCACTCACACACTACACACATCCACACACTGTCAGGCATGCACTCACACACTACACACATCCACACACTGTCAGGCATGCACTCACACACTACACATCCACACACTGTCAGGGATGCACTCACACACTACACATCCACACACTGTCAGGCATGCACTCACACACTACACATCCACACACTGTCAGGCATGCACTCACACACTACACACATCCACACACTGTCAGGGATGCACTCACACACTACACACACACACACTGTCAGGCATGCACTCACACACTACACATCCACACACTGTCAGGCATGCACTCACACACTACACACATCCACACACTGTCAGGGATGCACTCACACACTACACACATCCACACACTGTCAGGCATGCACTCACACACTACACACATCCACACACTGTCAGGGATGCACTCACACACTACACATCCACACACTGTCAGGCATGCACTCACACACTACACACATCCACACACTGTCAGGGATGCACTCACACACTACACATCCACACACTGTCAGGCATGCACTCACACACTACACACATCCACACACTGTCAGGGATGCACTCACACACTACACATCCACACACTGTCAGGCATGCACTCACACACTACACATCCACACACTGTCAGGGATGCACTCACACACTACACATCCACACACTGTCAGGCATGCACTCACACACTACACACATCCACACACTGTCAGGGATGCACTCACACACTACACATCCACACACTGTCAGGGATGCACTCACACACTACACATCCACACACTGTCAGGCATGCACTCACACACTACACACATCCACACACTGTCAGGCATGCACTCACACACTACACATCCACACACTGTCAGGCATGCACTCACACACTACACATCCACACACTGTCAGGGATGCACTCACACACTACACACATCCACACACTGTCAGGGATGCACTCACACACTACACATCCACACACTGTCAGGCATGCACTCACACACTACACATCCACACACTGTCAGGCATGCACTCACACACTACACATCCACACACTGTCAGGGATGCACTCACACACTACACATCCACACACTGTCAGGCATGCACTCACACACTACACACATCCACACACTGTCAGGGATGCACTCACACACTACACACATCCACACACTGTCAGGCATGCACTCACACACTACACATCCACACACTGTCAGGCATGCACTCACACACTACACACATCCACACACTGTCAGGCATGCACTCACACACTACACATCCACACACTGTCAGGGATGCACTCACACACTACACATCCACACACTGTCAGGCATGCACTCACACACTACACACATCCACACACTGTCAGGGATGCACTCACACACTACACATCCACACACTGTCAGGCATGCACTCACACACTACACATCCACACACTGTCAGGGATGCACTCACACAGTACACATCCACACACTGTCAGGGATGCACTCACACACTACACATCCACACACTGTCAGGGATGCACTCACACACTACACATCCACACACTGTCAGGCATGCACTCACACACTACACATCCACACACTGTCAGGGATGCACTCACACACTACACATCCACACACTGTCAGGCATGCACTCACACACTACACACACACACTGTCAGGCATGCACTCACACACTACACATCCACACACTGTCAGGCATGCACTCACACACTACACATCCACACACTGTCAGGGATGCACTCACACACTACACACATCCACACACTGTCAGGCATGCACTCACACACTACACATCCACACACTGTCAGGCATGCACTCACACACTACACATCCACACACTGTCAGGCATGCACTCACACACTACACATCCACACACTGTCAGGGATGCACTCACACACTACACACATCCACACACTGTCAGGGATGCACTCACACACTACACATCCACACACTGTCAGGGATGCACTCACACACTACACACATCCACACACTGTCAGGGATGCACTCACACACTACACATCCACACACTGTCAGGGATGCACTCACACACTACACATCCACACACTGTCAGGGATGCACTACTCACACACTACACACATCCACACACTGTCAGGGATGCACTCACACACTACACACATCCACACACTGTCAGGGATGCACTCACACACTACACACATCCACACACTGTCAGGCATGCACTCACACACTACACATCCACACACTGTCAGGGATGCACTCACACACTACACATCCACACACTGTCAGGGATGCACTCACACACTACACATCCACACACTGTCAGGCATGCACTCACACACTACACATCCACACACTGTCAGGGATGCACTCACACACTACACATCCACACACTGTCAGGGATGCACTCACACACTACACACATCCACACACTGTCAGGGATGCACTCACACACTACACACATCCACACACTGTCAGGCATGCACTCACACACTACACATCCACACACTGTCAGGGATGCTCTCACACACTACACATCCACACACTGTCAGGGATGCACTCACACACTACACATCCACACACTGTCAGGGATGCACTCACACACTACACATCCACACACTGTCAGGGATGCACTCACACACTACACACATCCACACACTGTCAGGGATGCACTCACACACTACACATCCACACACTGTCAGGGATGCACTCACACACTACACACATCCACACACTGTCAGGCATGCACTCACACACTACACATCCACACACTGTCAGGGATGCACTCACACACTACACATCCACACACTGTCAGGGATGCACTCACACACTACACACATCCACACACTGTCAGGCATGCACTCACACACTACACATCCACACACTGTCAGGGATGCACTCACACACTACACACATCCACACACTGTCAGGGATGCACTCACACACTACACATCCACACACTGTCAGGCATGCACTCACACACTACACATCCACACACTGTCAGGGATGCACTCACACACTACACACATCCACACACTGTCAGGGATGCACTCACACACTACACACATCCACACACTGTCAGGCATGCACTCACACACTACACATCCACACACTGTCAGGCATGCACTCACACACTACACATCCACACACTGTCAGGCATGCACTCACACACTACACATCCACACACTGTCAGGGATGCACTCACACACTACACATCCACACACTGTCAGGGATGCACTCACACACTACACATCCACACACTGTCAGGGATGCACTCACACACTACACACATCCACACACTGTCAGGGATGCACTCACACACTACACATCCACACACTGTCAGGGATGCACTCACACACTACACATCCACACACTGTCAGGGATGCACTACTCACACACTACACACATCCACACACTGTCAGGGATGCACTCACACACTACACACATCCACACACTGTCAGGGATGCACTCACACACTACACACATCCACACACTGTCAGGCATGCACTCACACACTACACATCCACACACTGTCAGGGATGCACTCACACACTACACATCCACACACTGTCAGGCATGCACTCACACACTACACATCCACACACTGTCAGGCATGCACTCACACACTACACATCCACACACTGTCAGGGATGCACTCACACACTACACATATCCACACACTGTCAGGCATGCACTCACACACTACACATCCACACACTGTCAGGGATGCACTCACACACTACACACATCCACACACTGTCAGGGATGCACTCACACACTACACACATCCACACACTGTCAGGCATGCACTCACACACTACACATCCACACACTGTCAGGGATGCTCTCACACACTACACATCCACACACTGTCAGGGATGCACTCACACACTACACATCCACACACTGTCAGGGATGCACTCACACACTACACATCCACACACTGTCAGGGATGCACTCACACACTACACACATCCACACACTGTCAGGGATGCACTCACACACTACACATCCACACACTGTCAGGCATGCACTCACACACTACACATCCACACACTGTCAGGGATGCACTCACACACTACACATCCACACACTGTCAGGGATGCACTCACACACTACACACATCCACACACTGTCAGGCATGCACTCACACACTACACATCCACACACTGTCAGGGATGCACTCACACACTACACACATCCACACACTGTCAGGGATGCACTCACACACTACACATCCACACACTGTCAGGCATGCACTCACACACTACACATCCACACACTGTCAGGGATGCACTCACACACTACACACATCCACACACTGTCAGGGATGCACTCACACACTACACATCCACACACTGTCAGGCATGCACTCACACACTACACATCCACACACTGTCAGGGATGCACTCACACACTACACACATCCACACACTGTCAGGCATGCACTCACACACTACACATCCACACACTGTCAGGCATGCACTCACACACTACACATCCACACACTGTCAGGGATGCACTCACACACTACACATCCACACACTGTCAGGCATGCACTCACACACTACACATCCACACACTGTCAGGCATGCACTCACACACTACACATCCACACACTGTCAAGGATGCTCTCACATGTACAATGCAAGCAAGACTATGTCCGGATATCATATACCAGCTGGCTAGCAGGAACGGAGGGCAGTTGAACAATTGCTGAAGCGTAGCTTGGGGAGTGTCATACAGGGACATCACATCTACAGGTCTGTCTGGTTTCCAGCAATGGAAAAGTACCGACCTTTGAGCCGGAGGTGACAGTCACGACTAACGTATGTTGCTTAACCAAAAGCAGTACAACTAGATGCACTTGAGAAACGGATGCTTAATATGGACGCCTGCTCGACAACCAGAGTTCCCTGTTATTTATGGCTGCTACTAGCTACTTATCAAACATCTTCTCTCATGTCTGTGACATATTTCTTGTACTTGCAGAGCCGGAGGTGCTGGGTAATCTGTCGCTGCTGTTTGAGAACGGAGAGGTCAGCTTGGACTGGTCGCAGACATTCCTGCTCAATGGTGTCTTCATGCACTATGACCTCAGGCGTAATGGCGTCCTGCTGTCAAGGAATCGTGCTACAAGTGTAACATTAACTGAAGAGCCACTAGGAAAAGGTTAGTTAAAGTCATGAATACAATGCATTGGCGGCCGCACAGGAAAATGGCTCAAAACATTTAAAAGAAGTGTATGTTTTTGTGTGGTCAAAATGCAATTCTGAAGCACTTGTTCCCCACAAAGCATGTCAAGAAATCATTCCTGGCCAATTCTGTGCCTTTTTCCCCCTCTCTGACAGCAAATAGTCTTTTTATGCCCCAAAATGAAATGCTGTTTTGGGATTTTTTAAGAAAATGCACCAAATGCCTCGACAATAGTCAGCTTTTGAACATTTGGGCAACGAAAGAAGTTTTCTGGTGCATTTTTCCCATTTTTCCCATTTCTTCACTAACGTTGGCGATGGTCATTTTTAGAAACTAAGGCAGCCATTTTTGTCATCCAAGGAGTAAAATGCCCCAAAACACCATCTCACAGTGTATAGCGTAAGCTCGGGACATGAACGTCCCACGTATATAACTCACTACAGGCGTGGCAGGAAGTTATTCTTGCACTGGAAGTGAACTCATCCATAGCTCTACAATCAGTTAATTCCAGGAAGTCATCTTGCTCAGCTATCGACTTACGAGGGTCAGTCTACCTACTAAAATGCCAATTATCGTCACCTCGTACTATTACCTGTATCATGTATGAATCATCGGCACTGTGTGATGCTCATGTTTTTAGCAGGACTCGAACAGGTCCATAATACATTGCATTTGCCTTTCCACAGTGTCACTTGTTCATACCTGATGTAAACATGATAAATTTGTTACCGCCATTTTATTTCTGAAAGAAAGGTCAAGAGATGCAACAGCAATAAATGTAAGCATGCTACACAATGGAAAATAAACAAAATTTCTCTCTTCCATCAGTGTCATAGATTAGAGGGTCAATACTTGTTTGTGCAACAAGTGACAGCAGGCAAACATCACCCACGCATAGCTATATATGCCCAGGTTGGTCCATTACTCTTCCAGTAGCCAATCATCTGAAATCTTCTCTTCTTGAGCTGCTGTACCTTTCTGGTTTTGTCACATCCAATCTTCCCAACTACCTGGATGAATCCACCAAGTTCAGTCTCCTCAGTTGCAGTTAAATAAGCCCGTGGTCCTGGCTTCATTCCTTGAGTAACCTAGCCAAGATGTCTGTACTGGCATACTCAATGACTGCATGCTGCACAGGTCAACCATATCCTTAACTGCTGCAAGAGCAGCTTGCATGACTCATCTGACCATTGCTTTCTTGCCTTGCTCCTGGGTGTGCTCTGAGGAGCAGACTTTGAGTCTGACCTCTTCTTCCTACCCCGTGGCATCCTAAAAGGATATGCAACTAGCTGGATAAAGTAGCTATTTAGCTAGTCAGCCCTAGCCCAGGGGAGTGGTCTTGCATCATTACGGCTCTAGTCAACACAACTACGACAGCAATCTAACCAGAAACAAATGCTATGGTAGACTTAACTATATAGCACATGCAATTAACTTGGTGAACAAAAGAAACGAAAAGCCTTGTCCAACGAACAGCAACAAGAAACTGCTTCTCTGTCAGGAAATATTCCACAAAATTCTGTAAACTTGGATATTAAGAGTGACGTAAGTGTGCCGATAATTGGCAGCTTATGTTGTGTCTGTGCATAAGCTGCATGTGGCTATCACATGCTCTCTCCTGGCATTGCTATGCACATGCTCTCTCCTGGCATCACTGTATATGGCTATGCACATGCTCTCTCCTGGCATCACTGTATATGGCTACGCACATGCTCTCTCCTGGCATCACTGTATATGGCTACGCACATGCTCTCTCCTGGCATCACTGTATATGGCTGTGCACATGCTCTCTCCTGGCATCACTGTATGTGGCTGTGCACATGCTCTCTCCTGGCATCACTGTATATGGCTATGCACATGCTCTCTCCTGGCATCACTGTATATGGCTGTGCACATGCTCTCTCCTGGCATCACTGTATATGGCTATGCACATGCTCTCTCCTGGCATCACTGTATATGGCTATGCACATGCTCTCTCCTGGCATCACTGTATATGGCTATGCACATGCTCTCTCCTGGCATCACTGTATATGGCTATGCACATGCTCTCTCCTGGCATCACTGTATATGGCTATGCACATGCTCTCTCCTGGCATCACTGTATATGGCTATGCACATGCTCTCTCCTGGCATCACTGTGTGTGGCTATGCACATGCTCTCTCCTGGCATCACTGTATATGGCTATGCACATGCTATCTCCTGGCATCACTGTATATGGCTATGCACATACTTTCTCCTGGCATCACTATATATGGCTATGCACATGCTCTCTCCTGGCATCACTGTATATGGCTATGCACATGCTCTCTCCTGGCATCACTGTACATGGCTATGCACATGCTCCCTCCTGGCATCACTGTATATGGCTGTGCACATGCTCTCTCCTGGCATCACTGTATGTGGCTGTGCACATGCTCTCTCCTGGCATCACTGTATGTGGCTACGCACATGCTCTCTCCTGGCATCACTGTATATGGCTATGCACATGCTCTCTCCTGGCATCACTGTATATGGCTATGCACATGCTCTCTCCTGGCATCACTGTATGTGGCTACGCACATGCTCTCTCCTGGCATCACTGTATATGGCTATGCACATGCTCTCTCCTGGCATCACTGTATATGGCTGTGCACATGCTCTCTCCTGGCATCACTGTATATGGCTGTGCACATGCTCTCTCCTGGCATCACTGTATATGGCTATGCACATGCTCTCTCCTGGCATCACTGTATATGGCTATGCACATGCTGGCATCACTGTATATGGCTATGCACATGCTCTCTCCTGGCATCACTGTATATGGCTATGCACATGCTCTCTCCTGGCATCACTGTATATGGCTATGCACATGCTCTCTCCTGGCATCACTGTATATGGCTATGCACATGCTCTCTCCTGGCATCACTGTATATGGCTATGCACATGCTCTCTCCTGGCATCACTATATATGGCTATCACATGCTCTCTCCTGGCATCACTGTATGTGGCTGTGCACATGCTCTCTCCTGGCATCACTGTACATGGCTATGCACATGCTTTCTCCTGGCATCACTATATATGGCTATGCACATGCTCTCTCCTGACATCACTGTACATGGCTATGCACATGCTCTCTCCTGGCATCACTGTATATGGCTATGCACATGCTCTCTCCTGGCATCACTGTACATGGCTATGCACATGCTCTCTCCTGGCATCACTGTACATGGCTGTGCATATGCTCAGCACTGGGACCTCGCTTTGTCCAGCAGCTTGTCTACCTAGTGCTACTCACCTTTCATCCTGTCTCCTGACACATCCACTTTGTGTCTTCTTGTCTCCATGTTGCTCAGGGGCACTGTATCAGCTCTGATTTTATTATGCTCTCTCCTGGCATCCATTTTGTCCCAGCCAGTGTCGATGTTGTTTGTGCTGCTCAGGACATATCTGTCTCCCCTTGCATGTTCACTGGATATGCACTAGTTGATAGTCCTCAGGGCATATCTGTCTCCCCTTGCATGTTCACTGGATATGCACTAGTTGTTGGTCCTCAGGACATATCTGTCTCCCCTTGCATGTTCACTGGATATGCACTAGTTGATAGTCCTCAGGACATATCTCTCTCCCCTTGCATGTTCACTGGATATGCACTAGTTGATAGTCCTCAGGACATATCTGTCTCCCCTTGCATGTTCACTGGATATGCACTAGTTGATAGTCCTCAGGACATATCTGTCTCCCCTTGCATGTTCACTGGATATGCACTAGCTTCTGGTTCTCAGGACTTTCCTCTCATCTTGTCGCTATACAAGAGCTCTCTATTTCTGCCTACGCAAATCTGACGGTGCTATTGCCTTTCCTTCAGCCTCTGTTCCTGCTGGTCTGGACTCCCTCCTCACTCTGTTGCTGTTTCCTGCAGGGACATGCAACACTGTGCTGGCTCTTCTGTCTTAGTTTGAATAGCAGTACAGTTCAAAGTTCAATAATCTTGGAGCTTGAATAGCAGTGTAGTTCAAAGTTCAAAAAAGAGAGAAAAAGTGCATAAGTGAATGTGTAGATAAATACATTGAGTGGATAACAAAAGGAGCATGTCTCTTGAAGCCAACACCACCATTACCTATCCCTTGGTAGAATTTTAAACATATATAGCTAATATACTGTATTTAATATCGCAAATATTTAGTCTATAATGCTCACATGCACACACACACACAGCCCTGGAATATGCGGTTACAGTCGTCACAGGGAGTGGACAGGTCACTGGAACATCTCTTCTGAATGGTCAGTGACTTTACATGGTGTAACTAACACTATACATAAGCCATTTACATGGCGTGCCTACCACTAAAGCCATTTACATTGTGTGCCTAACACTATACATAAGCCATTTACATGGTGTGCCTAACACTATACATAAGCCATTTACATGGTGTGCCTAACACTATACATAAGCCATTTACATGGTGTACCTAACACTATACATAAGCCATTTACATGGTGTGCCTAACACTATACATAAGCCATTTACATGGTGTGCCTAATACTATACATAAGCCATTTACATGGTGTGCCTAACACTCTACATAAGCCATTTACATGGTGTGCCTAATACTATACATAAGCCATTTACATGGTGTGCCTAACACTATACATAAGCCATTTACATGGTGTACCTAACACTATACATAAGCCATTTACATGGTGTGCCTAACACTATACATAAGCCATTTACATGGTGTACCTAACACTATACATAAGCCATTTACATGGTGTGCCTAACACTATACATAAGCCATTTACATGGTGTGCCTAATACTATACATAAGCCATTTACATGGTGTGCCTAGCACTATACAAGCCATTTACATGGTGTGCCTAACACTATACATAAGCCATTTACATGGTGTGCCTAACACTATACATAAGCCATTTACATGGTGTGCCTAATACTATACATAAGCCATTTACATGGTGTGCCTAACACTATACATAAGCCATTTACATGGTGTTCCTAACACTCTACATAAGCCATTTACATGGTGTGCCTAATACTATACATAAGCCATTTACATGGTGTGCCTAACACTATACATAAGCCATTTACATGGTGTGCCTAACACTATACATAAGCCATTTACAAGGTGTGCCTAACACTATACATAAGCCATTTACATGGTGTGCCTAATACTATACATAAGCCATTTACATGGTGTGCCTAACACTATACATAAGCCATTTACATGGTGTGCCTAACACTATACATAAGCCATTTACATGGTGTGCCTAACACTATACATAAGCCATTTACATGGTGTGCCTAACACTATACATAAGCCATTTACATGGTGTGCCTAACACTCTACATAAGCCATTTACATGGTGTGCCTAACACTATACATAAGCCATTTACATGGTGTGCCTAACACTATACATAAGCCATTTACATGGTGTGCCTAACACTATACATAAGCCATTTACATGGTGTGCCTAACACTATACATAAGCCATTTACATGGTGTGCCTAACACTCTACATAAGCCATTTACATGGTGTGCCTAATACTATACATAAGCCATTTACATGGTGTGCCTAACACTATACATAAGCCATTTACATGGTGTGCCTAACACTCTACATAAGCCATTTACATGGTGTGCTTAACACTATACATAAGCCATTTACATGGTGTGCCTAACACTATACATAAGCCATTTACATGGTGTGCCTAACACTATACATAAGCCATTTACATGGTGTGCCTAACACTATACATAAGCCATTTACATGGTGTGCCTAACACTATACATAAGCCATTTACATGGTGTGCTTAACACTATACATAAGCCATTTACATGGTGTGCCTAACACTATACATAAGCCATTTACATGGTGTGCCTAACACTATACATAAGCCATTTACATGGTGTGCCTAACACTCTACATAAGCCATTTACATGGTGTGCCTAATACTATACATAAGCCATTTACATGGTGTGCCTAACACTCTACATAAGCCATTTACATGGTGTGCCTAACACTCTACATAAGCCATTTACATGGTGTGCCTAACACTATACATAAGCCATTTACATGGTGTGCCTAATACTATACATAAGCCATTTACATGGTGTGCCTAACACTATACATAAGCCATTTACATGGTGTGCCTAACACTATACATAAGCCATTTACATGGTGTGCCTAACACTATACATAAGCCATTTACATGGTGTGTCTAACACTATACATAAGCCATTTACATGGTGTGCCTAACACTATACATAAGCATTTACATGGTGTGCCTAACACTAAACATGAGCCATTTACATGGTGTGCCTAACACTATACATAAGCCATTTACATGGTGTGCCTAACACTATACATAAGCCATTTACATGGTGTGCCTAACACTATACATAAGCCATTTACATGGTGTGCCTAATACTATACATAAGCCATTTACATGGTGTGCCTAACACTATACATAAGCCATTTACATGGTGTGCCTAACACTATACATAAGCCATTTACATGGTGTGCCTAGCACACATAAGCCATTTACATGGTGTGCCTAACACTATACATAAGCCATTTACATGGTGTGCCTAACACTATACATAAGCCATTTACATGGTGTGCCTAACACTCTACATAAGCCATTTACATGGTGTGCCTAATACTATACATAAGCCATTTACATGGTGTGCCTAACACTATACATAAGCCATTTACATGGTGTGCCTAACACTATACATAAGCCATTTACATGGTGTGCCTAACACTCTACATAAGCCATTTACATGGTGTGCCTAACACTCTACATAAGCCATTTACATGGTGTGCCTAACACTATACATAAGCCATTTACATGGTGTGCCTAACACTCTACATAAGCCATTTACATGGTGTGCCTAACACTCTACATAAGCCATTTACATGGTGTGCCTAACACTATACATAAGCCATTTACATGGTGTGCCTAATACTATACATAAGCCATTTACATGGTGTGCCTACCACTAAAGCCATTTACATGGTGTGCCTAACACTATACATAAGCCATTTACATGGTGTGCCTAACACTATACATAAGCCATTTACATGGTGTTCCTAACACTATACATAAGCCATTTACATGGTGTGCCTAACACTATACATAAGCCATTTACATGGTGTGCCTAACACTATACATAAGCCATTTACATGGTGTGCCTAACACTCTACATAAGCCATTTACATGGTGTGCCTAACACTACATAAGCCATTTACATGGTGTGCCTAACACTATACATAAGCCATTTACATGGTGTTCCTAACACTATACATAAGCCATTTACATGGTGTGCCTAACACTATACATAAGCCATTTACATGGTGTGCCTAACACTCTACATAAGCCATTTACATGGTGTGCCTAACACTATACATAAGCCATTTACATGGTGTGCCTAACACTATACATAAGCCATTTACATGGTGTGCCTAACACTATACATAAGCCATTTACATGGTGTGCCTAACACTATACATAAGCCATTTACATGGTGTGCCTAACACTATACATAAGCCATTTACATAAGCCATTTACATGGTGTGCCTAACACTATACATAAGCCATTTACATGGTGTGCCTAACACTATACATAAGCCATTTACATGGTGTGCCTAACACTCTACATAAGCCATTTACATGGTGTGCCTAACACTATATATAAGCCATTTACATGGTGTGCCTAACACTATACATAAGCCATTTACATGGTGTGCCTAACACTATACATAAGCCATTTACATGGTGTGCCTAACACTATACATAAGCCATTTACATGGTGTGCCTAACACTATACATAAGCCATTTACATGGTGTGCCTAACACTCTACATAAGCCATTTACATGGTGTGCCTAATACTATACATAAGCCATTTACATGGTGTGCCTAGCACACATAAGCCATTTACATGGTGTGCCTAACACTATACATAAGCCATTTACATGGTGTGCCTAACACTATACATAAGCCATTTACATGGTGTGCCTAACACTAAAGCCATTTACATGGTGTGCCTAACACTATACATAAGCCATTTACATGGTGTGCCTAACACTATACATAAGCCATTTACATGGTGTGCCTAACACTATACATAAGCCATTTACATGGTGTGCCTAACACTATACATAAGCCATTTACATGGTGTGCCTAGCACACAAGCCATTTACATGGTGTGCCTAACACTGTACATAAGCCATTTACATGGTGTGCCTAACACTATACATAAGCCATTTACATGGTGTGCCTAACACTATACATAAGCCATTTACATGGTGTGCCTAATACTATACATAAGCCATTTACATGGTGTGCCTAACACTATACATAAGCCATTTACATGGTGTGCCTAACACTCTACATAAGCCATTTACATGGTGTGCCTAACACTATACATAAGCCATTTACATGGTGTGCCTAACACTATACATAAGCCATTTACATGGTGTGCCTAACACTATACATAAGCCATTTACATGGTGTGCCTAACACACTACATAAGCCATTTACATGGTGTGCCTAACACTATACATAAGCCATTTACATGGTGTGCCTAACACAATACATAAGCCATTTACATGGTGTGCCTAACACTATACATAAGCCATTTACATGGTGTGCCTAACACTATACATAAGCCATTTACATGGTGTGCCTAACACTATACATAAGCCATTTACATGGTGTGCCTAACACTACATAAGCCATTTACATGGTGTGCCTAACACTATACATAAGCCATTTACATGGTGTGCCTAACACTATACTAGCCATTTACATGGTGTGCCTAACACTATACATAAGCCATTTACATGGTGTGCCTAACACTATACATAAGCCATTTACATGGTGTGCCTAACACTATACATAAGCCATTTACATGGTGTACCTAACACTCTACATAAGCCATTTACATGGTGTGCCTAACACTATACATAAGCCATTTACATGGTGTGCCTAACACTATACATAAGCCATTTACATGGTGTGCCTAACACTCTACATAAGCCATTTACATGGTGTGCCTAACACTATACATAAGCCATTTACATGGTGTGCCTAACACTATACATAAGCCATCTACATGGTGTGCCTAACACTATACATAAGCCATTTACATGGTGTGCCTAACACTAAACATAAGCCATTTACATGGTGTGCCTAACACTATACATAAGCCATTTACATGGTGTGCCTAACACTATACATAAGCCATTTACATGGTGTGCCTAACACTATACATAAGCCATTTACATGGTGTGCCTAACACTATACATAAGCCATTTACATGGTGTGCCTAACACTAAACATAAGCCATTTACATGGTGTGCCTAATACTATACATAAGCCATTTACATGGTGTGCCTAACACTATACATAAGCCATTTACATGGTGTGCCTAACACTCTACACAAGCCATTTACATGGTGTGCCTAACACTATACATAAGCCATTTACATGGTGTGCCTAACACTATACATAAGCCATTTACATGGTGTGCCTAACACTATACATAAGCCATTTACATGGTGTGCCTAACACTATACATAAGCCATTTACATGGTGTTCCTAACACTATACAAGCCATTTACATGGTGTGCCTAACACTATACATAAGCCATTTACATGGTGTGCCTAACACTATACATAAGCCATTTACATGGTGTGCCTAACACTATACATAAGCCATTTACATGGTGTGCCTAACACTCTACATAAGCCATTTACATGGTGTGCCTAACACTATACATAAGCCATTTACTTGGTGTGCCTAACACTATACATAAGCCATTTACATGGTGTGCCTAACACTCTACATAAGCCATTTACATGGTGTGCCTAACACTATACATAAGCCATTTACTTGGTGTGCCTAACACTCTACATAAGCCATTTACATGGTGTGCCTAACACTATACATAAGCCATTTACATGGTGTGCCTAACACTATACATAAGCCATTTACATGGTGTGCCTAACACTATACATAAGCCATTTACATGGTGTACCTAACACTATACATAAGCCATTTACATGGTGTGCCTAACACTATACATAAGCCATTTACATGGTGTACCTAACACTATACATAAGCCATTTACATGGTGTGCCTAACACTATACATAAGCCATTTACATGGTGTGCCTAACACTATACATAAGCCATTTACATGGTGTGCCTAATACTATACATAAGCCATTTACATGGTGTGCCTAATACTATACATAAGCCATTTACATGGTGTGCCTAACACTATACATAAGCCATTTACATGGTGTGCCTAACACTATACATAAGCCATTTACATGGTGTGCCTAACACTATACATAAGCCATTTACATGGTGTGCCTAACACTCTACATAAGCCATTTACATGGTGTGCCTAACACTATACATAAGCCATTTACATGGTGTGCCTAACACTATACATAAGCCATTTACATGGTGTGCCTAACACTATACATAAGCCATTTACATGGTGTGCCTAATACTATACATAAGCCATTTACATGGTGTGCCTAACACTATACATAAGCCATTTACATGGTGTGCCTAATACTATACATAAGCCATTTACATGGTGTACCTAACACTATACATAAGCCATTTACATGGTGTGCCTAATACTATACATAAGCCATTTACATGGTGTGCCTAACACTCTACATAAGCCATTTACATGGTGTGCCTAACACTCTACATAAGCCATTTACATGGTGTGCCTAACACTATACATAAGCCATTTACATGGTGTGCCTAACACTATACATAAGCCATTTACATGGTGTGCCTAATACTATACATAAGCCATTTACATGGTGTGCCTAACACTATACATAAGCCATTTACATGGTGTGCCTAAAGGCTGGTTCACAATATGCAGGTTGCACTAGCAACGCGAAGCGAAGCGACGCAAAGCGACTGTTTTGTGATATTGTGAACACGTTCTCGCTTCGCGTCGCATCGCTTCGCTTCGCTTCGCTTCGCTTTGCTTGAATAGAAAAGATTTCTATTCCAACGGAAGTCGCGCGAGGTTTTAAGGTGTGGCAGGTGCGCTTTATTTGTATTATTGCACGGAAGATGGATGATGAAAAACTGATAGAGGCTGTTAGGTACTTCCCCAGTATATGGGATGTAGCCCATCGATCCTACAGGGACTCCAAGGCAAGGGAGAACTCTTGGAAAAAAGTTGCAATTGAAGTAAGCTCATATAACTCGCTAGCTATACTGTAGCTTGTGAACTATAGCTATATATTCTCTGTGATACAGGTGGGAGATGGTGTGACAGGCGATCAGTGTTTGAGGAGGTGGAAGGTCATTCGTGACAAGTTCGTAAAGGAGCTAAGGAAGAAGAAGAAGAAAAGTGGAGAGGAAGGCCCACCATTCAAGTCAAACTGGCATTTGTTTGACCTTCTGTTGTTCCTCAATGACACTGTCAGGCATAGAGCGTAAGTTTTTTTTATAATTTAATGAATGTGGCTGTGTTAATCCTTGTTTTTACAACAGCACATTCTCAAACTTTGGTGATGGTGCCACCACTTCTCAAACAACACAAGACGAGGAGACAGAACAGGAGACACAACAGGATGGGCTACATAGAGGTTGTGAAGCAGGTTCTGAGTTTGATGAAAGGTGTACACACCATCATAATAACATGATTTACTTTTAAATGCACTTTTAACTGGACTATATATATCACTTTATAGTTTAGTTGATGGGGATCATCTCTCTCGGGCCGCTTCTCCACAATCCCCAGCAATTAGTGTGAGACCGGCTTTACAGGTCTCATCACAGACTCGGCCACCTGCAAAAAAACGCCGTAGGGTTGACGGACATCAGGAGGAGGTTATGGACAGTGCCATAATACGGTGCTTGGAGGATTCCCGCGAGCGGCAGGTGGCACGGGAAAGAGAAAGGGAGGCTATGGATAAAAATCCAGAAATAAACTATGGACTCGAGATTGCCAATACGATGAATACGATGAATCCCAGACAGAAGGCAATAGCAAAACTGAGAATACGACAGGTTTTACTCGAAGTTCAGTTTCCTACTGAACCATACCCCCAACCATTATCCCCTTCATCCTCAAACTTTTATCCTCCAAACTATTAAGTTTATTATTATTATATGTATGTACTGGCCAGTATGAGTACATGTATATAATATATAGTTATGTAATATATCATGGTGTGTAACAAAGTCATTGTGTTCGGCGTATATGAGGGTACTGCCATGAAAGTTCACCAGTTGGACTGCTGAAGTAATCTTTATAATCACTCCTTATGGAGGCAGCCAACCTTGAATGCCTGTATTAAAAGGGGAACAATATCAAAATATAGAATAAAAAGATAAAAATAAACATACCTGTTGCTGCTGGTGGATCCTACAGTTTGCATGCCAGTGCATGGGTCTTCGTCTGCCCTCCATCTGCCTGCAATTGAATTTCCAGCACCATCTTCACCATCAATGAAGCCAGGAGGACAGTAGACAGACGATTCTGTGGTTCGTAAATAGTTGTGGAGAGCAATCGTAGCTTTACTGTATGCAACTACACGCTCTGGTTGTGCTATTATTGGCCGTCTGAATAGCCTCCACCTGTATAAACCAGAGTCAAAAGAATAACTTCTTTATTCATATACGATCATACAGTCATACCGAGCAGCTAATATTCCGAAGCCTCAATTGTTCGCCTTGCCCGACTCAACCTATAGTTAAAAATGGCTTGGTCCTCTGCAAAGGAGCAAGGTTATCAAATATATTTATTTGTTTTTATTATTTATAATACCAGGTAGGTTCTTTCCGGGATATGGCCGCAACATGTTCTTCCTGAGAGGAAAGGCCTCGTCTCCGACCACAACATATGGTAGCTGAGGCTGTGTTGTGCCAGGAAGTGGCATTGGGACTGGTAATGGCAGAGAGTCACATTCAAGTGCCTTCCCAAAAGCCGAGTTGGACAGGGTACCTCCATCGCTATGGCGACCTACTTGTCCCAAGTCCAGTAAGGTGAATCTATAATATAAACATGTGGTTATGTGAACAATACGACATCTACAAAGTATAAGTATACCTGTAGTGAGCATCACAGACGGCCAAGAGTACTATTGAATGCGAGCCCTTGTAGTTGAAGTACGTGGACCCACTGTTGATGGGAGCTTGCACTACAATATGCTTCCCATCAATTGCTCCTGTTATTATGGTAAACGATAATACATCAGAAAACATGTATTTTTAGCAGCTAAATTTACCTATACAGTTTGGAAAATTCCACAACTTGTAAAACTCTGTGCTGATTCCAACCCATTCTTGAGCACATGACGGGACCTTCACATACAACTTTGCCAACTCAGACCATATCACCTCACAAGTCTCTCCAAGGATTGCACACACTGTCGACCGTCCCATACGGAAATTGAACGACAAAGAGACCTGCAAATAATTATTCCTGCTTACATTCAACATTAATCGACTATCTGTGATATACTTGAGAGTTTCCTGTAGCCAGATAGCGAAGGGTGAGGGCCAACCTCTCTGCAGCAGATATTTCTGCTCTTACAGAGCTTCTATACCTTCTGTGTGTCAAGAAGGGACCAACCTATTCCAAACATCAGGACTTCATACAATGAGAATCATGCAAAGGTTAGCTCTTGGTCAATTACTACATACATACCATCCCTAGCAGTGAATCAAAACGCTCCTTTGACATCCTCATATATGTGAAATGGGACTCTGGGTCAGAGAGCCTCATCTCTTGCAGAAGGTTGTGATATTCCCCCTGTTGCCTCCTACGTGAAAAAATTGGTCGTACCCACATTCTTCTTCTGTTCTTTCTCCTCCTTCTCCTCGTCCTGATCAAAGTCAAAATAAACAACTGGTGAAACTCTTCGTCGCTGGAATCGCTGGCCATGCTCGCAAGAATAATTGTTCGGGTCGAAGTTCGTTAATCAATGGGTGGAGTTCGTAATTTCAAAGCGAGGCGATGCGTCTAGTATTATATTGTGAACCATTTAAAGGAAACAAGGCGACGCGAAGCGAAGCGAAGCGACGCGACACGGAGGCCTCGCTTCATATTGTGAACCAGCCTTTATACTATACATAAGCCATTTACATGGTGTACCTAACACTATACATAAGCCATTTACATGGTGTGCCTAACACTATACATAAGCCATTTACATGGTGTGCCTAACACTATACATAAGCCATTTACATGGTGTGCCTAACACTATACATAAGCCATTTACATGGTGTGCCTAACACTACATAAGCCATTTACATGGTGTGCCTAACACTATACATAAGCCATTTACATGGTGTGCCTAACACTATACATAAGCCATTTACATGGTGTGCCTAACACTATACATAAGCCATTTACATGGTGTGCCTAACACTATACATAAGCCATTTACATGGTGTGCCTAACACTATACATAAGCCATTTACATGGTGTGCCTAATACTATACATAAGCCATTTACATGGTGTGCCTAACACTATACATAAGCCATTTACATGGTGTGCCTAACACTATACATAAGCCATTTACATGGTGTGCCTAACACACTACATAAGCCATTTACATGGTGTGCCTAACACTATACATAAGCCATTTACATGGTGTGCCTAACACTATACATAAGCCATTTACATGGTGTGCCTAACACTACATAAGCCATTTACATGGTGTGCCTAACACTATACATAAGCCATTTACATGGTGTGCCTAACACTATACATAAGCCATTTACATGGTGTGCCTAATACTATACATAAGCCATTTACATGGTGTGCCTAACACTATACATAAGCCATTTACATGGTGTGCCTAACACTATACATAAGCCATTTACATGGTGTGCCTAACACTCTACATAAGCCATTTACATGGTGTGCCTAATACTCTACATAAGCCATTTACATGGTGTGCCTAACACTATACATAAGCCATTTACATGGTGTGCCTAACACTATACATAAGCCATTTACATGGTGTGCCTAACACTATACATGAGCCATTTACATGGTGTGCCTAACACTATACATAAGCCATTTACATGGTGTGCCTAACACAATACATAAGCCATTTACATGGTGTGCCTAACACTCTACATAAGCGATTTACATGGTGTGCCTAACACTATACATAAGCCATTTACTTAGAGACATTGTCAACCACCAATGGAACTTGCATTAGGTTAGAGACGTTGTCAAATACCAACGGAACTTGTGTTAAGTTAAAGACATTGTCAACCACCAACGGAACTTGTGTTAAGTTAGATACATTGTCAACCACCAATGAAACTTGCGTTAGTTAGAGGCACAATGTGGAGTCCTACATATTTATATATATATATATACTGAGATCTTGACTCACTCCACATTGCAGTAACCACCGGCCTGCCAACTCTGGCCAGTCAGACTCCTGCCACACTCACTTCTGTCTCCACACAGCCCACAGAGGAGCCATTTTACCAGGAGGCAGCCTTCATTGTGTCCATGATCATACTGGCAGTAGCTATCCTTTTCATCCCCGCTGCCACGCTCCTCTGCTACATCCGTCCCCGTGGTGACCAGCTCAAAGACAACAAGATGTTGCTGGCCAATAGGAGCTTCCAACTGGATTCCACGGGGCCCACAAAAAACTCGTCCCCTGTCAGGGGCCCTGTAACTGGGAGCTGGAGCCTAAATGATTGCATAGTATGTTTGTTTGTTTTTCTTATTTGTTGAGGGGGGTTGTGCACGTGCATGTATCCGGAAGGTTTGCACGTGTCCGGGGGGTTGTGCACATGTCCAGGGGTTGTGCATGGGGGTTGTGCACATGTGTGGTCATCCTGTCAGATAGGCAAGACAAAGCAGTTAAGGACTATAGGGGCGAGGGTATGTGACTATCATAATATGGAGAGCCTCTTCTGGTAAAGGGTGGATTGTAAGGCATGATGTAATAAGTATATGAATGATGCATCTCTGTAGAATGGGGAAATTCCTGACATAGATGGAACTGGGGACATGTTCACTATGCTGACTAAGAAGTCGTTCTCTCCCAGCAGCATGGACTCCCTCGAGAGGTTGGAGAGCTGTAGATTGTCAGATATGGTAAGTGGTTCCTTCACCATAGCACAATCCTGGATTATGTCATCATGATGACATCATCAATGTGCTGGAGAAGGGCTAGGTTTAGGGCCAGGACAATGCCTATGGTTAGGCCTACGGCAGAAGCTGAGGCTAGGGCAATGCAACCAGGCAGTGCACATGATTGCTATCAGAATACAATGTAATGTCTAGGTGCAACCAGACAGTGTGCATGATTGCCATCACAATACAATGTAATGCTAAGATTCTGATGCTCTTCGAGTCAGCCCAGCAAGCTCTTACAGCCGAGATGAACATTTTCCAATGCTGGAAATGTTCATCACAAAACTACCACAGAACAGTTATAGTGTTTATAGTGTTAATGAAATCACAAAAGTATATTTGGGACAAGTAGTTAAAATTATATTTACATTGGAGGAGGGAATGAATAAGAAAAGACAATCCTTTATATATATATTATTATACACAACACATGGTATTTTTACAATGTAAATACACAATATTGTTTTGAAATTCACGTAATTTGATGTTTCACATGCAGATCAGGTTTGTTGTCATGGTAACGTCATTGAAGAGGGTGCATTATGAAACAGGCGGGGGGGGGTGGTCCAACTCTTCTTTTCCTTCTTTTAACCCCCCACACCTAAAATGATTTTGATCAAAAAAGCAAACAAAAAGTTGCCAGCTCTATGCAAAAAAATAATAAATAAACATTGCTGCAAGTTATGAGACATGCACAGGCAATCATCTTTTTACCAACCAGTTGACAAAATGGACCTATGGCATGATTTTTTTTAACAAGTTCTTTCATCAAATTATTTTTGCCCCCCCTCAAGACATGGATTACAGTTATCAAGAAGCTGCCAAGGAGAGTTTTAGAGCTCGTTCACACCATTACAAACCCATTACAAAACAGCACTCTCTGGTAGACAACAAACTCTCAGTTGACAACGAAATTACAATGACCTCAATAATCAACTTCAAATTTATTCACTGGACATTTTCTCTAGGAATAATGAGATGTAATTGTAACTCTCTGGATGAATGAACTCATGTGATGGTGTCTCGTAAGTAAGTGCATTGCTTTACCACACAAGATATGATAGGGACAGACAGTTTCAAGGAGAATGGAGAAGGCATTGTTAGTTTATAACATGGGTTTATAACATGGGACAAAACCCAACAAGAGAGGTCAATTGTGCAGGGGGGGGGGGGGGTTTACTTTTCGGTATTAACTGAAGGCCTTGACACACATTCTTCAGGGTGGATTTTAAGAGCCGATTCAAGTGCACTTCCGTAGGTAATCATTGACCTTATAATAATAACTAGAAATTTTTGATCATATACAAATTGCCACTTTTCATAGATCCTTCCTATCCTCCTATATCAGGATAGTTCCTCATGTATATATATATACTATATATTTTTTTGCATCCCGTTAGGTTGTCGCAAACACTCACATTACATCAGCAAAGGATGATTTCGGAACATTTATTAGAGAGCAACAACAAACTTTCCAGGATACTAGAGTGTAGCATTCTTTATTTCCTAGCAACATCCCATTCACAACAGATATACTATAAACCCTGTGTGCTCTATTATACATACCCTGTGTGCTCTATTATACATACCCTGTGTGCTCTATTAAACATACCCTGTGTGCTCTATTATACATACCCTGTGTGCTCTATTATACATACCCTGTGTGCTCTATTATACATGCTGATACAATAATGTATTGTAATAACAATTTATATGCTTTAAGAAACAAACAAAATGCATTATTATTATACAACAAAACAAAAACAAATTTTTTTTGTTGCAAAAAAAACTATAACAATAAAAGTATCAGGATCACCATCTGGTCAGTCTTCAGCACCGTCCGTGCCCACAGCTGACTTTCGCGTAAGTCTCATCCGCTTGGGGGGCGGCAAGGATTCAGCAATTGCTACTGCTAAACTCATAGGACCTCCTTCATCATCCCCACCTCTCACAGCCCCAGTTCTACCCCTTCTGTCATCCTTCTCTCCTCCAGTGATTCCGGTCTTTCCAGCTTCGACAAATCCTCCACTTCCCCTGGCTCCACCCCAACTACTCAAATTGTGCTGGACAGCATGAGGTAGCTGGGAAACAGGGATTTTCAGGGGAGATGCCACGACAGTTGGCTGGCTAAGTGATCTTATTCCAACACATGTAAGCTGTTGCTGCTGCCTCTGTTGTTGTTGCTGCTTCTGCTGTTGTTGTTTCTGGTGTTGTTGTTGCTGCTTCTGCTGTTGTTGTTGCTGCTGCTGCTGTTGTTGCAAGATCAATCCTCTTTCCAGGATGTTTGAGGACTGAGTTGAACGCCCTCCATAAGAATTAGGAGGATGAGGAGGTGGCTTCTGAAGAGAGAGAGCCAAGGCTCCACTCAGTTTAGCATGAGTAGGTGCATGGAGTGATGCCAGCGATCCCACAGACGGCATCACGCCTCCCACTCCTAAAGACACACACCCTACCACACCAACACAGGCCGGAGACGAACGCGCAGAGCCTCCAGTTTTCACGCCATTACCACTGATGGTAACACGGGATCCTGTCCCCAATAAAGGGTTCTCGCTGGACTGAGACCCACAACGAGAGCGGCTTTTGGTCGCCTTGTCGTGGCTCACTCCGCGTCCTTTCACAAGTTCGTTGGTAGGCGTGCTAAGTCCAGAGGTGGGACTCGGGGCCGGGGTGAGGTTGGCAGAGGTCGACACACTCATGTCGATGGAGGAGGAGGTAAGGGTAGAGAGAGGAGTGAGCATGGTTGGAGGTATGGCGGACACAGGAGAAGCTTTGCTAGATGACTCCTCTAGAACAATCATATTATTGATAAGCCATAACTCACAAGTAGATTGATAAGTGCACTTAGCCATAACTCACAAGTAGATTGATAAGTAGATTGATAAGTGCACTTAGCCATAACTCACAAGTAGATTGATAAGTGCACTTAGCCATAACTCACAAGTAGATTGATAAGTGCACTTAGCCATAACTCACAAGTAGATAGATAAGTGCACTTAGCCATAACTCACAAGTAGATTGATGAATGCACTTAGCCATAACTCGGCAAGTAGATTGATAAGTGACTTAGCCATAACTCACAAGTAGATTGATAAGTGCACTTAGCCATAACTCACAAGTAGATTGATAAGTGCACTTAGCCATAACTCACAATTAGATTGATGAATGCACTTAGCCATAACTCACAAGTAGATTGATAAGTGACTTAGCCATAACTCACAAGTAGATTGATGAATGCACTTAGCCATAACTCACAAGTAGATTGATGAATGCACTTAGCCATAACTCACAAGTAGATTGATAAGTGCACTTATCCATAACCCATTGACCACCAAGAGTGGCATATCATAATGCAGATATATATATATAGATATAGTGCACTCTAAGTGCACATCCACAAAATAAACTCCGACATTGTCCACACACCCACTCACCCACCCCCACACACACCAATATAATTATATAACACCATACTTTTTAACCTGCACATGCCCAGTAAATTTGCTGTATTGTAAATTTAAAAAATAAAATAAGAAAAACAAACTACTTCCAGACAAATAAATAACCCTTTACCTTTTTTAATATCTCGATGAAGAGATGACAAACACCCAGAGAACCCTTCCCCCCTTTTTTAAACAATGTGCACCAGCGTCACACAGAAAAAAGAGTATATTAGTGTAATTAGTAAAGAGTTCTCTAAATGTTTGTGGCCTCTATACTGACGATTCTTGGTTCCTTTATAATCATCATCATCATCATCATCATCATCATAGACTTATTACTAAAGTTTAAACTTGGCATACATTATTTTTTAAAGTTTAAAAGGGGCTACAAGTATTTACCGCGTTTGTTAGCAGGGACAAAAATCTTTCCAAGTTCTTGTTGTTGGTTGCTAAGCACCATAATTTAATTTTTTTTAATTGCTATATTCATGAGATATATTATTTCTTGGGTGGAGTTAACCAAGAAAATACTTATCATGAATAATTATAACACCAAAAATTAATTACAATTAAAATAAGAAAATAAATAAATAATAAATGAAAAATAAAAAGTACACACATACCCACTTCACACACACACCACTCACACATACCACGCACATACACACCACCACTCACATACACCACTCACATACACACCTCACACACACCACTCACATACACCACTCACATACACACCACTCACATACACACCACTCACATACACCACTCACATACACACCACTCACATACACACCACTCACATACACACCACTCACATACACACACCACTCACATACACACACCACTCACATACACACACCACTCACATACACACACCACTCACATACACCACTCAAACACACCACTCACATACACACCACTCACACACACCACTCACACATACCACTCGCATACACCACTCACATACACCACTCACACACACACCACTCACACACCACTCACATACACATCACTCACATACACCACTCACACACACCACTCACACACACACACACACTCAAAATAAGCTGCATTGTTGAAGCCTGACACTGCCATAGATTTACTTCAAATGGTTTGCCAGGTTCCAAGGATCATCATATTTCCCTCACAGGCTGTGGTACCAGATTATGAGGGAAGGGTATCGGGCCAAGGATGTTTGCAACACAACAAGCTAATGCAGAATTCTCTACTCCGCTTGCAGCTTGGTTTCTTGACAAGCTAACCAAGAATGCAACAGCATTACCTCCTTTTAAACCCCCCTAGCCTTCAGCTTCAACACAAAGGGAGAATACCACCTGCCTCTGAATAATCTTTTTAACTTTACACAGTTAACTGAAGTTAACTGAAGCAACAAAGATTTGGCACTAAGAAATTTTCCTCTACAAACAGTTACATTTCCCCCCAAACTGTCCCAAACTGTCCCCTAGCCCTAGCCCAGTATATTATGTTGGCTGCATTCTAAAATGCACTAGAGACTCACCCATCTCCACAACTTCGCTCTTCACATCGTCAATGGTGTTGCTTGCAAACAGACGTCTACATTGACAGACAAATGAGTCAACATCTTGGAGAGTGTTGTTGTGCATGCATAGGAACTTGTTTGGCCTTCATTCACAATACATTGTCGTGTTGTTCAGGAATGCTGGGGACTGTCCTGGGAAGTCTCAACATGGAAAGCTCTCTAGCCCTCATCTTGCCCTAACCCTGTGTCCTCTTAACTCTGGTCATCCTAGTCCTCCTAGCCCTAGCCCAGGCCCTCCTAACCATGGTCCTCCTAGCCCAGGCCATCCTAACCATGGTTCTCCTAGTCCAGCCCCAGGCCCTCCTAACCCTGGTCCTCCTAGCCCTAGCCCAGGCCCTCCTAACCTGGTCCTCCTAGTCCTACCCCAGGTCCTCCTAACCCTGGTCCTCCTAGCCCTAGCCCAGGCCCTCCTAACCTAGCCCTAGCCCAGGCCCTCCTAACCCTGGTCCTCCTAGCCCTACCTAACCCTGGTCCTCCTAGCCCTAGCCCAGGCCCTCCTAACCCTGGTCCTCCTAGCCCTACCCCAGGCCCTTCTAACCCTGGTCCTCCTAGCCCTAGCCCAGGCCCTCCTAACCATGGCCCTCCTAGCCCTAGCCATGCCCTTCTAACCATGGTCCTCCTAGCCCTAGTCCTCCTAACCATGGTCCTCCTAGCCCAGGCCCTCCTAACCATGGTCCTCTTAGCCCTGGCTCCTAGCCCTAGTCCTCCTAACCTAGCCCTAACCATGCCCAGGCCCTCCTAACCATGGTCCTCCTAGCCCTGACTCTATTCTAGCCCTGGCCCTCCTAGCCTAGCCCTTCTAACCCTGCCCTAGCCCTGCCCTTCTAACCTGATCCTCCTAGCCCTAGTCCTCCTAACCATGGTCCTCCTAGCCGTGACTCTATTCTAGCCCTGGCCCTCCTAGCCTAACCCTGGTCCTCCTAGCCCTGCCCTTCTAACCTGGTCCTCCTAGCCCTAGTCCTCCTAACCATGGTCCTCCTAGCCCTGCCCTTCTAACCTGGTCCTCCTAGCCCTAGTCCTCCTAACCATGGTCCTCCTAGCCCTAGCTCTGCCCTCCTAACCATGGTCTTCCTAGCCTAGCCCTTCTAACCATGGTCCTCCTAGCCTAGCCCTTCTAACCATGGTCCTCCTAGCTCTGATCCTCCTGGTCCTGATTCTAACCCTGACCTTCCCTAGCCCTGGCTTTCCTAACCATGGCTCTCTAACTCTGGTTCTCTTAGCTCTGGCCCTCAACTCTGGTTCTCCTAGTCCTGACTCTAGCCCTGGCCCTCCTAGCCTCCTAACCCTGGCCCTCCTAACTCTGGTTCTCCTAGCCATTACCCTCCTAATCCTGGCCCTCCTAACACTGGTTCTCTTAGTCCTGACTCTAGCCCTGACCCTTCTAGCCTCCAACCCTAGCCCTCCTAACTCTGGTTCTCCTAGCCTTGACCCTCCTAGTCCTGACCCTCCTAACACTGGTTCTCTTAGTCCTGACTCTAGCCCTGACCCTTCTAGCCTCCAACCCTAGCCCTCCTAACTCTGGCCCTCCTAACTCTGGCCCTCCTAGCCCTGACTCTAGCCCTGGCCTCCTAACTCTGGCCCTCCTAGTAACATGAGGAAGTGGTGTACATGTCCTCATCAGTCACGATAACTGATGAGCAGGTCACACATTCAGCCTGGAAGCATATGTACGTATTTAATAAGTTGGTGGATATGGTCAGGAAGTTCAAAAGTCAATACTGACGCACTTGCATAAACATAGCATCATATCTAAAAGAACAGGTGGATCTATTGAGTGCTTAACTCTTCTCCCGGTGAGTTTATTTGGAAAAAAATTAAAAATTGACCATTAAGTACAAATAAATTGATATTAAATCAGGTTAACAATAGTCCTTAGCAACCATATACCACAAGATAGCTCTACTGTTGGACATTGTGGTCAATTCATGTTGCTAGGTAACCAAACCACACACATGAATATCATTATAATGTTGTTTAATAATTTTGTATTATAGATTATAAATATCCTTCTATTTTCAGCCAACTTTAGGAACAACTGAGATATGCTGTGGTATGACAGACGTTTGCCTGACTAACAGAGAGGACATAATTTCTACTGTATAGAATTCCCACCAATATTATTGATACAATTCCCATAACCAATAATATTGATACAATGTACACAGAATCAAAGAGCAATTATACAATACAATACTCTGTAATGACATACTCATAGTCTGATATACAAGTGTCCTCGTGCAGTAAGACTAGCACTGGATGAAGGTAAGGGGGAGAATTGGACACTCCTATTTCTGAGAAAAGTACGTCCTCGTGCAGGTCTACAAGACGAGCGTCCTCGTGCAGTAAGACTAGCACTGGATGAAGGTAAGGGGAGAGTTGGACACTCCTATTTCTGAGAAAAGTACGTCCTCGTGTAGGTCTACAAGACGAGCGTCCTCGTGCAGTATGGATGAAGAGAGTGGGGTAGGTGTGTTTGCATCACTATCTTTATCAGAACTCATCTGAACATGGGGAAGCTGTGCCATGGTATTATCTCCGTCGTGGTCCATCACTTGCTCCATCAAACCTGAACATGATAGAGTTGTTATTCATCAACTTATTAGACAAGTCAAGGAATCAAGTACAGCTAGAACTATAAAGGAAAGTAGGCTATTACACAGGTGTAGCTAACACCATGATTTAGCTAGCTCCTCACTATCATGCTTTATATATAGCTAGCAAAGTACATTGACTTACCAGGAGGACTGCCAGGATCAATGCCTTCGCCTCCAACAGCCATAGCTTTGCCATACTGCCATGGTTTCGATTGGAAAAGTCTCTTCCGAGTAGCTCTACTTGGTCACGATCAAAACTGGGCTGTTCACGGTAGGCATAGATAGCTTCACTCTCCCCTTCCTCAGATTCATCGTCAGATAACCCGAAGTTGTCGAAGTTGTCGTTCAGGAGCAGCTGATCAAAAGATAGCCTTTCGACCATTTTAAATTCTATGGCAGAATTGACCCCTTGAACTTTACGGCGGGATTTCCCTAGTTACCATGGCGCTATTGCCGTATAATTTTGAATGTAGCTGCAGTTAGAATAGCGCTATTTTATGATATTTTTGTTTTGCAAAACAACCCAATGATTGATTTTTTATGATTTTTCAAAAGCAATTACGCCATATGGCGCTTACACCGGGAAAAGAGTTAAAAGCATCAGTCACTAAAAATCTAATGCTACAATCTCTTAACTTGGTTGAGCTAGCCACATAGCCAATACCATGCAGCTTGTGAATCACATCATCACAAGTGCCAGAATACGTACTGTATGCTAGACTACTGTAGAACCAATTGGAGGTGGTTAGCTCGACCACCCCATGGCAAAGTTCTGCACATTCACTCTTACCTTTCGAGTTTCAATGCAACCATGAATCGTACAAACCAAAAATGTCTATTTCCAGGGCACTTTGGCATGGCTATCAGAGCATGACACAAACACACGTGCAATCTCTGAGATTTCGCCAAATTGACAGAATAAAAATTAATAAATTTAATCTAATAAATTTAATCTAATAATGAAAAAGGTCATGTCAAGTCAAAAACAAAAAAAAGTGTATCCATGTAGACCACAACCAGTTGTGACCCTTTACCAAATGTCTGCTAACATGGCTTTTAAATGGTAAAGGGTCATCTTCTTTGTTTGTTGTTTGCTAACAGACTCTAATTGATTGATGACTAGCTGTATTTATAGCATGCAGTATATTGGGTTAGCCACTAACTTTTAACCCATCAAAGTCAAGCTTTCTTAGTCCTGTTTGAGATTTTGCAGTCACTGACTGATAACAGGATACATGCTCCAACATTATCAAGATAGTCAGCTTTTGTTGCTATTATTTTTATAGACTCCTTCAACATTGTTGCTGGGGAGAACTCGACAAGTAAACCAAGCAGAGATGCACCCTTTCCCCTCTTACTGTTGTACATTATTCCTACATTAAACAGAACATGTTTGAGTAGACAATCAGCTACAGCTTCCTTTGGACTTGGTAACAGTTGCCCAGGAGCAAGGACTCCACAAACCAGGCAACAGAACCGAGCACAGGTCATTCGTTCATGAGTTAGCTTGATTGCATCATCGACGAATTAAACCACTTGATGTCCCTTACCTGATGTCCCTTACCAAATGCCTTCATTCCGCAATTGAGCAACAGACTATAGTTGTGGATATGCATTGCAACATTTGGAGTCTTGTTCTACTACACTGGTAGCTTGATGGCATCATCGACGAATTAACCCACTTGATGTCCCTTACCAAATGCCTTCATTCCGCAATTAAGCAACAGACTATAGTTGTGGATGTGCATTGCAACATTTGGAGTCTTGTGCTACTACCTAAAATTGTAGCGAATGGACCTGTGGTATGCATGTTATGCAAGAGGGGGGGGGAAATGGAGATTGTGATATTATCATCGAAGATGACCTTCAAGTTCTCTTCACATTTTTACCGATTTTTATGCCTGCCAGTTTACTACCTTAGTGAAGGGTTCAAGGCGCGCTGGAAGTGTTTTCGGAGCCAGTAGCAACCAAGAACACCACTTAGAGACGGTTAGAAGCTGCCAACCGAGTGCTGGCAGAGGTGTGGACGTGCTCATTGGATGGTTTGTTTTTGTTTTGTTTATGCTGTCTGGCATTTAAAAATGTAGTCCAAACCAACTATGGAATCCTCACTGGTACACACAGAGGCAGACCCACAGACAGCAAGAGAGACAGACATGAGATGGACAGAAAGAGAGTAAGACTGACAGATGGGTACATGCAGAGACAGATGAGACACATACTTGAGATTCTGGGCTTTGGCGAACCCATCCAAAATAGCGTCCACTTCTCCATGACCAGGTATACACGTCTGTCTGGAGTGAAAGATGCAGTCATCGTTATCTCACTACCACCAGCACCACAACATCACCACCATCACTACCACCACCATCACTTCCACCACACCACCCACCACCACAACATCACTACCACCACAACATCACCACCATCACTACCACCTGCACCACACCACCCACCACCACCACCACATCACTACCACCACACCACCCACCACCACCACACCACCCACCACCACAACATCACCACCACCACCATCACCATCACTACCACCATCATTGTCATCATCACCATTATCGTTACCACCACCACACTTTGTCAGCATCATCACTACCATCACCATATCACCACCACCACCATCATTGTCAACATCACTCACCACCACCATCACCATCATCATCATCACCACCACCATAATCACTATCCCCATCCTCTCAACAATGACAGAGCTACACACATATACCTTGCTTTGATGAGGGCAGAGGACGCCACTTGAGTCGATTTCCCGTAACGACAGCGTATCTTGTACACGGAGGCCAACTTGGACAGCTCAGCTCTCTCGTCCTGGCCCATGGGGGGTAACTGGAGACTACAAGAGGTCCATGCATCATTATGGGCTTATTTCCACGACACGACAAGCAAAATGCAAAACTCAATTTGGAGTGGGTAAAAAAATTATTCTAGTCCTGAAGAACAACCGTTGGACAAATGATGGCACAATCATCATCACCTCACCACCACTCAAACACACTGTGTGTCCTCAATCAGAACATGCACATTCTATTACTGCAACTCAAACACTGTGTGTCCTCAATCAGAACATGCACACTCTATTACTGCAACTCAAAATAACTCAAACACTGTGTGTCCTCAATCAGAACATGCACACTCTATTACTGCAACTCAAACACTGTGTATCCTCAATCAGAACATGCACATTCTATTACTGCAACTCAAACACTGTGTCCTCAATCAGAACATGTGAATTCTATTACTGCAACTCAAACACTGTGTGTCTTCAATCAGAACATGCACATTCTATTAATTACTGCAACTCAACTCAAACACTGTGTGTCCTCAATCATAACATGCACATTCTATTACTGCAACTCAAACACTGTGTGTCCTCAATCAGAACATGTGCATTCTATTACTGCAACTCAAACACTGTGTGTCCTCAATCAGAACATGTGCATTCTATTACTGCAACTCAAACACTGTGTGTCCTCAATCAGAACATGCACATTCTATTACTGCAACTCAAACACTGTGTGTCCTCAATCAGAACATGTGAATTCTATTACTGCAACTCAAACACTGTGTGTCCTCAATCAGAACATGCACATTCTATTACTGCAACTCAAACACTGTGTGTCCTCAATCAGAACATGCACATTCTGCAACTCAAACACTGTGTGTCCTCAATCAGAACATGCACATTCTATTACTGCAACTCAAACACTGTGTGTCCTCAATCAGAACATGTGAATTCTATTACTGCAACTCAAACACTGTGTGTCCTCAATCAGAACATGCACATTCTATTACTGCAACTCAAACACTGTGTGTCCTCAATCAGAACATGCACATTCTATTACTGCAACTCAAACACTGTGTCCTCAATCAGAACATGCGCATTCTATTACTGCAACTCAAACACTGTGTGTCCTCAATCAGAACATGCACATTCTATTACTGCAACTCAAACACTGTGTGTCCTCAATCAGAACATGCACATTCTATTACTGCAACTCAAACACTGTGTGTCCTCAATCAGAACATGCACATTCTATTACTGCAACTCAAACACTGTGTGTCCTCAATCAGAACATGCACATTCTATTACTGCAACTCAAACACTGTGTGTCCTCAATCAGAACATGCACATTCTATTACTGCAACTCAAACACTGTGTGTGAACATGCACATTCTATTACTGCAACTCAAACACTGTGTGTCCTCAATCAGAACATGCGCATTCTATTACTGCAACTCAAACACTGTGTGTCCTCAATCAGAACATGCACATTCTATTACTGCAACTCAAACACTGTGTGTCCTCAATCAGAACATGCACATTCTATTACTGCAACTCAAACACTGTGTGTCCTCAATCAGAACATGCACATTCTATTACTGCAACTCAAACACTGTGTGTCCTCAATCAGAACATGCACATTCTATTACTGCAACTCAAACACTGTGAGTCCTCAATCAGAACATGTACATTCTATTACTGCAACTCAAACACTGTGTGTCCTCAATCAGAACATGCACATTCTATTACTGCAACTCAAACACTGTGTGTCCTCAATCAGAACATGCACATTCTATTACTGCAACTCAAACACTGTGTGTGAACATGCACATTCTATTACTGCAACTCAAACACTGTGTGTCCTCAATCAGAACATGCGCATTCTATTACTGCAACTCAAACACTGTGTGTCCTCAATCAGAACATGCACATTCTATTACTGCAACTCAAACACTGTGTGTCCTCAATCAGAACATGCACATTCTATTACTGCAACTCAAACACTGTGTGTCCTCAATCAGAACATGCACATTCTATTACTGCAACTCAAACACTGTGTGTCCTCAATCAGAACATGCACATTCTATTACTGCAACTCAAACACTGTGAGTCCTCAATCAGAACATGTACATTCTATTACTGCAACTCAAATTACTGCAACTCAAACACTGTGTGTCCTCAATCAGAACATGCACATTCTATTACTGCAACTCAAACACTGTGTGTCCTCAATGCACATTCTATTACTGCAACTCAAACACTGTGTGTCCTCAATCAGAACATGCACATTCTATTACTGCAACTCAAACACTGTGTGTCCTCAATCAGAACATGCACATTCTATTACTGCAACTCAAACACTGTGTGTCCTCAATCAGAACATGCGCATTCTATTACTGCAACTCAAACACTGTGTGTCCTCAATCAGAACATGCACATTCTATTACTGCAACTCAAACACTGTGTCCTCAATCAGAACATGCACATTCTATTACTGCAACTCAAACACTGTGTGTCCTCAATCAGAACATGCACATTCTATTACTGCAACTCAAACACTGTGTGTCCTCAATCAGAACATGCACATTCTATTACTGCAACTCAAACACTGTGTGTCCTCAATCAGAACATGCACATTCTATTACTGCAACTCAAACGCTGTGAGTCCTCAATCAGAACATGTACATTCTATTCTGCAACTCAAACACTGTGTGTCCTTAATCAGAACATGTACATTCTATTACTGCAACTCAAATTACTGCAACTCAAACACTGTGTGTCCTCAATCAGAACATGCACATTCTATTACTGCAACTCAAACACTGTGTGTCCTCAATGCACATTCTATTACTGCAACTCAAACACTGTGTGTCCTCAATCAGAACATGCACATTCTATTACTGCAACTCAAACACTGTGTATCCTCAATCAGAACTGCACATTCTATTCAAGAGTGCACACTAATCGAGGCTATGCTCTAGTATTCTGGCAAGCCTGTAGTGCAGGCGTGCATCACCAGATCTCAGTCAGGTAATAATATCTTTGTTTGTGTGTCTATTCCTTGTCTACCATTCCTTCCAGGTCATCTTCGCTCGATGCGAAGGCAGTCTCTCGATGTCTTCATTGTGCAGTACGGTTACCTCACTGGTGATAGCAGCTGCTGTACTGGCTAGCCAAGACTTGCAGTGGGCGTGATCTTCCGAGCCATTCTGCTCGCAGACTCACACTAGATATTTATAATTGTACGTTTCGTAATACTGTACTTGTGTTCACTTATGAGCATGTGCATTGCAATGTAGTTGTGATGGGCACGTGCAGTCTAATCAAGAGCGCTTTGAATGAAGGCGCAGTCTAATTGAGGATATACATGTACAGTAAATAAGACTCTGACTATAATACTTAAAAATCTCACTCAGTTTTCTCGAGATCCATGACAAAGTCAATCAAAATTTGATTGATACGAAGAACAAATTCCAAGTCCGGTGATCCGGAGGTCTGAAGAAGAGCACAGCATTGGAATAATAAGAGCATATGGACAAGAACTCCATCAATCTGGAATACTTGACCCTCCTACCAAGTCCTCATCCCTCAGGAACACTCCAGCCCCCCACCCCCCTCCCCCTCCTCATCTCTCAGGAACACTGCAGCCCGAACACTCCAGCCCTGCCACCAAGTCCTCATCCCTCAGGAACACTCCAGCCCTCCCCCCCTCCCCCTCCTCATCTCTCAGGAACACTGCAACCCGAACACTCCAGCCAACACTGCAACCCGAACACTCCAGCCCTGCCACCAAGTTCTCATCCCTCAGGAACACTCCAGCCCTCCACCCCTCCCCCTCCTCATCTCTCAGGAACACTGCAACCCGAACACTCCAGCCCCCCCCCCCCCCCCCACCGAAATATGATGACGGGTTGCGTTGTGTGAGCAGGAGGTGTGAGATAAAGCCATCCAGTTCACCTACATGTAGCTCTTCTCCTCTGCTGCCGGTGTGTGTTGGGCCAAATAGCAACTACACCATCTCAATATCTTCTTTCTTCCCGAGCAGTATATATACTAATGATGTGAAGAAAAACCATCTTGTCTCTACAACTTCATGGCCTTCGAATATTTTATCAAAGTGAAGAATTCCAGATTTATACTACATAGTTTTGTTAGAGGGACTTATCCCAAGATGACTGTCCCCAAAGAGGTTGAGCTATTGTTCGTGGAATAAATGGTTCTTAGTGGAATTTGGTATAAAGACCAGGAGTAATGCAGTGGGGACAGCTAAAAGGTGCCCGAGGTGAAGCCATCTCTGCTGCATTACGAGTGGTATTTAATACAATATTTCACAACAAACCTTGTGAACGCTGTCTCGTGTTAATACCACACAATACGAATGGGTGAAGGAAAACACTTTAGGTAGTTCTACACCTTACCAGCTCTGACATAGTTAGCGAGCTTTCTACACATCAGAATCGAAATCCTGTACTTCATCTTCCCAAAAATAACATTGATTACTTTACATAACAACCTGATTTTCATGCATTTATTAGAGCGCAATTTCACATTTTTTCACCGCTATCAGTGAAAAAAGTTTAAAGGCATTCTGATTGGCCAACAACTGTGAACTATCACGTCAATAGCCATAGCAGTCTATGGCATTTTACTACCGGAAGTATTCAGGTTTGGCACTAGAGGAAGTCCCACAGTCTTAATGGTTTGGGCCATTTGTTGAATCCAAATTCATTTAATTGTTTTAAAATAAAAACAACAAACTACTTTTTTTTACTACTTTTTACTTTTTACTTCTACTTTTTACTTTTAATACTTTTTACTTTTAAAAAATAATAAAAATAAAAAACAATTTTAAAAAAAGCAGGAAAAAAATTGTGTGTGGGGGGGGGGGGGGGGTGGAAAGAAGAGAAAAAAGTTCCCCGCTCAAGTGTGTGTGTGTGTGTGTGAGGACTGCTGACAATGCAATCACTCTCTCCATGGTTATTGATTACCAGACCCTTCCCTTCCTCCCACACACACTCACCCTTGAAAGGACATTGAAGGTCTCGTAGTCACTGGAGCGAACATTGACATTCCACCATCTCCCATCCTTCTTCCTCTGGTAGGTATCGTGCACTGCAGAAGAACATTTGATGCAAGCAATAATGTGCTGCAGAATGCACGAGTTGAGCCGTACCCAGCCTGCCCACAGCCGGGTGTGACAGGCTTAGTGTCCTCACTCACTCTCTCTCTCTATGGGTGTGAATAAAAACACTTATTTTACCACACTTAGTAGGCTGTTGACCACAGAACAACGATTGGATTTTGACAGTCGAAGGCCACAAATTAGGCATTACATGAAAACAACTTTGCAGATCTCTACCAAACTTGGTAGTCAGATAAAGTAGGTACTCAGGAACAGCTCATTAAGTTTTTGATGGGTCAAGGGACAGTCTTGCACTGCTGGTCTTCTTTTCCCTTCTTCCTTGAATGCCAATGCAAGTCCGTTAGACAACTTTGCGATGACCGATTGTGGTTGAGGTCATGAGGTTGAACAACAGCCTCATCCTAAGGTGCTTCTTGGGGGCAATGAACCACATATCGATGCAGCTGTTCCCTCCCCCCCCCCCCCTCCGACTCCTCTCAAGCAGGGGACCATTTCCTTCACACGTGTCCGGTGCAAGGCGATCCTACGAGCTACGATGTTCAAAGACTAGGGGTGTGGCTTAGGGAATTAGGGCTAGGCAAATAGGGCTAGGGCCATGGAAATAGGCTAGGATTAGGCTAGAGAAATAGGGCTCGGATTAGGGCTAAGGAAATAGGGCTCGGATTAGGGCTAAGGAAATAGGGCTCGGATTAGGTGGCAACACTGAACTCCAGACATGCACACTTGATCTGATGTATGTCTAAATGCTCACTCTTATTTCCTACAGCATAGGAAGACTTCTAGCAATGATACACAGACTCCTCACTATGGCCTCAGAGGAAGACTTCTAGCAATGACACACAGACTCCTCACTATGGCCTCAGAGGAAGACTTCTAGCAATGATACACAGACTCCTCACTATGGCCTCAGAGGAAGACTTCTAGCAATGACACACAGACTCCTCACTATGGCCTCAGAGGAAGACTTCTAGCAATGATACACAGACTCCTCACTATGGCCTCAGAGGAAGACTTCTAGCAATGATACACAGACTCCTCACTATGGCCTCAGAGGAAGATTTCTAGCAATGATACACAGACTCCTCACTATGGCCTCAGAGGAAGACTTCTAGCAATGATACACAAGACTCCTCACTATGGCCTCAGAGGAAGACTTCTAGCAATGATACACAAGACTCCTCACTATGGCCTCAGAGGAAGACTTCTAGCAATGATACACAGACTCCTCACTATGGCCTCAGAGGAAGACTTCTAGCAATGTTACACAGACTCCTCATTATGACCTCAGAGGAAGACTTCTAGCAATGATATACAGACTCCTCACTATGGCCTCACAGGAAGACTTCTAGCAATGATACACAGACTCCTCACTATGGCCTCAGAGGAAGACTTCTAGCAATGATACACAGACTCCTCACTATGGCCTCAGAGGAAGACTTCTAGCAATGATACACAGACTCCTCACTATGGCCTCAGAGGAAAACTTCTAGCAATGATACACAGACTCCTCACTAGGGCCTCAGAGGAAGACTTCTAGCAATGATACCACAGACTCCTCACTATTGCCTCAGAGGAAGACTTCTAGCAATGATACACAGACTCCTAACTATTGCCTCAGAGGAAGACTTCTAGCAATGATACACAGACTCCTCACTATGGCCTCAGAGGAAGAATTCTAGCAATGATACCACAGACTCCTCACTATGGCCTCCGAGGAAGACTTCTAGCAATGATACACAGACTCCTCACTATGGCCTCAGAGGAAGACTTCTAGCAATGATACACAGACTCCTCACTATGGCCTCAGAGGAAGACTTCTAGCAATGATACACAGACTCCTCACTATGGCCTCAGAGGAAGACTTCTAGCAATGATACACAGACTCCTCACTATTGCCCCAGAGGAAGACTTCTAGCAATGATACACAGACTCCTCACTATTAACTCATAGGAAGACTTCTAGCAATGATACACAGACTCCTCACTATTAACTCAGAGGAAGACTTCTAGCAATGATACACAGACTGCTCACTATTAAACTCATAGGAAGACTTCTAGCAATGATACACAGACTCCTCACTATGGCCTCAGAGGAAGACATCTAGCAATGATACACAGTCCTCACTATTAACTCAGAGGAAGACTTCTAGCAATGATACACAGACTCCTCACTATTAACTCATAGGAAGACTTCTAGCAATGATACACAGACTCCTCGCTATTAACTCAGAGGAAGACTTCTAGCAATGATACACAGACTCCTCACTAGGGCCTCAGAGGAAGACTTCTAGCAATGATACACAGACTCCTCACTATGGCCTCAGAGGAAGACTTCTAGCAATGATACACAGACTCCTCACTATTAACTCAGAGGAAGACTTCTAGCAATGATACACAGACTCCTCACTATTAACTCATAGGAAGACTTCTAGCAATGATACACAGACTCCTCACTATGGCCTCAGAGGAAGACTTCTAGCAATGATACACAGACTCCTCACTATGGCCTCAGAGGAAGACTTCTAGCAATGACACACAGACTCCTCACTATGGCCTCAGAGGAAGACTTCTAGCAATGATACACAGACTCCTCACTATGGCCTCAGAGGAAGACTTCTAGCAATGATACACAGACTCCTCACTATGGCCTCAGAGGAAGACTTCTAGCAATGATACACAGACTCCTCACTATGGCCTCAGAGGAAGACTTCTAGCAATGATACACAGACTCCTCACTATTGCCTCAGAGGAAGACTTCTAGCAATGATACACAGACTCCTCACTATTAACTCATAGGAAGACTTCTAGCAATGATACACAGACTCCTCACTATTAACTGAGAGGAAGACTTCTAGCAATGATACACAGACTCCTCACTATTAAACTCATAGGAAGACTTCTAGCAATGATACACAGACTCCTCACTATGGCCTCAGAGGAAGACATCTAGCAATGATACACAGTCCTCACTATTAACTCAGAGGAAGACTTCTAGCAATGATACACAGACTCCTCACTATTAACTCATAGGAAGCAATGATACACAGACTCCTCACTATTGCCTCAGAGGAAGACTTCTAGCAATGATACACAGACTCCTCACTATGGCCTCAGAGGAAGACTTCTAGCAATGATACACAGACTCCTCACTATGGCCTCAGAGGAAGACTTCTAGCAATGATACACAGACTCCTCACTATTAACTCAGAGGAAGACTTCTAGCAATGATACACAGACTCCTCACTATGGCCTCAGAGGAAGACTTCTAGCAATGATACACAGACTCCTCACTGTTGCCTCAGAGGAAGACTTATAGCAATGATACACAGACTCCTCATTATGGCCTCAGAGGAAGACTTCTAGCAATGATACACAGACTCCTCACTATGGCCTCAGAGGAAGACTTCTAGCAATGATACACAGACTCCTCACTATTGCCTCAGAGGAAGACTTCTAGCAATGATACACAGACTCCTCACTATGGCCTCAGAGGAAGACTTCTAGCAATGATACACAGACTCCTCACTATTACCTCAGAGGAAGACTTCTAGCAATGATACACAGACTCCTCACTATGACCACAGAGGAAGACTTCTTGCAATGATACACAGACTCCTCACTATTAACTCAGAGGAAGACTTCTAGCAATGATACACCGACTCCTCACTATGGCCTCAGAGGAAGACTTCTAGCAATGATACACAGTCCTCACTATGGCCTCAGAGGAAGACTTCTAGCAATGATACACAGACTCCTCACTATGGCCTCAGAGGAAGACTTCTAGCAATGATACACAGACTCCTCACTATGGCCTCAGAGGAAGACTTCTAGCAATGATACACAGACTCCTCACTATGGCCTCAGAGGAAGACTTCTAGCAATGATACACAGACTCCTCACTATTGCCTCAGAGGAAGACTTCTAGCAATGATACACAGACTCCTCACTATGGCCTCAGAGGAAGACTTCTAGCAATGATACACAGACTCCTCACTATTGCCTCAGAGGAAGACTTCTAGCAATGATACACAGACTCCTCACTATTAACTCAGAGGAAGACTTCTAGCAATGATACACAGACTCCTCACTATGGCCTCAGAGGAAGACTTCTAGCAATGATACACAGACTCCTCACTATGGCCTCAGAGGAAGACTTCTAGCAATGATACACAGACTCCTCACTATGACCTCAGAGGAAGACTTCTAGCAATGATACACAGACTCCTCATTATGGCCTCAGAGGAAGACTTCTAGCAATGATACACAGACTCCTCACTATGGCCTCAGAGGAAGACTTCTAGCAATGACACACAGACTCCTCACTATGGCCTCAGAGGAAGACTTCTAGCAATGATACACAGACTCCTCACTATTATCTCAGAGGAAGCAATGATACACAGACTCCTCACTATGGCCTCAGAGGAAGACTTCTAGCAATGACACACAGACTACTCACTATGGCCTCAGAGGAAGACTTCTAGCAATGATACACAGACTCCTCACTATTGCCTCAGAGGAAGACTTCTAGCAATGATACACAGACTCCTCACTATGGCCTCAGAGGAAGACTTCTAGCAATGATACACAGACTCCTCACTATTACCTCAGAGGAAGACTTCTAGCAATGATACACAGACTCTTCACTATTGCATCAGAGGAAGACTTCTAGCAATGATACACAGACTCCTCACTATGGCCTCAGAGGAAGACTTCTAGCAATGATACACAGTCCTCACTATTACCTCCGAGGAAGACTTCTAGCACTGATACACAGACTCCTCACTATGGCCTCAGAGGAAGACTTCTAGCAATGATACACAGACTCCTCACTATTATCTCAGAGGAAGACTTCTAGCAATGATACACAGACTCCTCACTATGGCCTCAGAGGAAGACTTCTAGCAATGATACACAGACTCCTCACTATTAACTCAAAGGAAGACTTCTAGCAATGATACACAGACTCCTCACTATGGCCTCAGAGGAAGACTTCTAGCAATGATACACAGACTCCTCACTATTAACTCATAGGAAGACTTCTAGCAATGATACACAGACTCCTCACTATGGCCTCAGAGGAAGACTTCTAGCAATGATACACAGACTCCTCACTATGGCCTCAGAGGAAGACTTCTAGCAATGACACACAGACTCCTCACTATGGCCTCAGAGGAAGACTTCTAGCAATGATACACAGACTCCTCACTAGGGCCTCAGAGGAAGACTTCTAGCAATGATACCACAGACTCCTCACTATTGCCTCAGAGGAAGACTTCTAGCAATGATACACAGACTCCTAACTATTGCCTCAGAGGAAGACTTCTAGCAATGATACACAGACTCCTCACTATGGCCTCAGAGGAAGACTTCTAGCAATGATACACAGACTCCTCACTATGGCCTCAGAGGAAGACTTCTAGCAATGATACACAGACTCCTCACTATGGCCTCAGAGGAAGACTTCTAGCAATGATACACAGACTCCTCACTATGGCCTCAGAGGAAGACTTCTAGCAATGATACACAGACTCCTCACTATTGCCTCAGAGGAAGACTTCTAGCAATGATACACAGACTCCTCACTATTAACTCAGAGGAAGACTTCTAGCAATGATACACAGTCCTCACTATTAACTCAGAGGAAGACTTCTAGCAATGATACACAGACTCCTCACTATTAACTCATAGGAAGACTTCTAGCAATGATACACAGACTCCTCGCTATTAACTCAGAGGAAGACTTCTAGCAATGATACACAGACTCCTCACTAGGGCCTCAGAGGAAGACTTCTAGCAATGATACACAGACTCCTCACTATGGCCTCAGAGGAAGACTTCTAGCAATGATACACAGACTCCTCACTATTAACTCAGAGGAAGACTTCTAGCAATGATACACAGACTCCTCACTATTAACTCATAGGAAGACTTCTAGCAATGATACACAGACTCCTCACTATGGCCTCAGAGGAAGACTTCTAGCAATGATACACAGACTCCTCACTATGGCCTCAGAGGAAGACTTCTAGCAATGACACACAGACTCCTCACTATGGCCTCAGAGGAAGACTTCTAGCAATGATACACAGACTCCTCACTATGGCCTCAGAGGAAGACTTCTAGCTATGATACACCGACTCCTCACTATGGCCTCAGAGGAAGACTTCTAGCAATGATACACAGACTCCTCACTATGGCCTCACAGGAAGACTTCTAGCAATGATACACAGACTCCTCACTATTGCCTCAGAGGAAGACTTCTAGCAATGACACACAGACTCCTCACTATTATCTCAGAGGAAGACTTCTAGCAATGATACACAGACTCCTCACTATGGCCTCAGAGGAAGACTTCTAGCAATGATACACAGACTCTTCACTATGGCCTCAGAGGAAGACTTCTAGCAATGATACACAGACTCCTCACTATGGCCTCAGAGGAAGACTTCTAGCAATGATACACAGACTCCTCACTATTAACTCATAGGAAGACTTCTAGCAATGATACACAGACTCCTCACTATTAACTGAGAGGAAGACTTCTAGCAATGATACACAGACTCCTCACTATTAAACTCATAGGAAGACTTCTAGCAATGATACACAGACTCCTCACTATGGCCTCAGAGGAAGACATCTAGCAATGATACACAGTCCTCACTATTAACTCAGAGGAAGACTTCTAGCAATGATACACAGACTCCTCACTATTTTAACTCATAGGAAGCAATGATACACAGACTCCTCACTATTGCCTCAGAGGAAGACTTCTAGCAATGATACACAGACTCCTCACTATGGCCTCAGAGGAAGACTTCTAGCAATGATACACAGACTCATCACTATGGCCTCAGAGGAAGACTTCTAGCAATGATACACAGACTCCTCACTATTAACTCAGAGGAAGACTTCTAGCAATGATACACAGACTCCTCACTATGGCCTCAGAGGAAGACTTCTAGCAATGATACACAAGACTCCTCACTGTTGCCTCAGAGGGAGACTTATAGCAATGATACACAGACTCCTCATTATGGCCTCAGAGGAAGACTTCTAGCAATGATACACAGACTCCTCACTATGGCCTCAGAGGAAGACTTCTAGCAATGATACACAGACTCCTCACTATTGCCTCAGAGGAAGACTTCTAGCAATGATACACAGACTCCTCACTATGGCCTCAGAGGAAGACTTCTAGCAATGATACACAGACTCCTCAATATTACCTCAGAGGAAGACTTCTAGCAATGATACACAGACTCCTCACTATGACCACAGAGGAAGACTTCTTGCAATGATACACAGACTCCTCACTATTAACTCAGAGGAAGACTTCTAGCAATGATACACCGACTCCTCACTATGGCCTCAGAGGAAGACTTCTAGCAATGATACACAGTCCTCACTATGGCCTCAGAGGAAGACTTCTAGCAATGATACACAGACTCCTCACTATGGCCTCAGAGGAAGACTTCTAGCAATGATACACAGACTCCTCACTATGACCACAGAGGAAGACTTCTTGCAATGATACACAGACTCCTCACTATTAACTCAGAGGAAGACTTCTAGCAATGATACACCGACTCCTCACTATGGCCTCAGAGGAAGACTTCTAGCAATGATACACAGTCCTCACTATGGCCTCAGAGGAAGACTTCTAGCAATGATACACAGACTCCTCACTATGGCCTCAGAGGAAGACTTCTAGCAATGATACACAGACTCCTCACTATGGCCTCAGAGGAAGACTTCTAGCAATGATACACAGACTCCTCACTATGGCCTCAGAGGAAGACTTCTAGCAATGATACACAGACTCCTCACTATTGCCTCAGAGGAAGACTTCTAGCAATGATACACAGACTCCTCACTATGGCCTCAGAGGAAGACTTCTAGCAATGATACACAGACTCCTCACTATTGCCTCAGAGGAAGACTTCTAGCAATGATACACAGACTCCTCACTATTAACTCAGAGGAAGACTTCTAGCAATGATACACAGACTCCTCACTATGGCCTCAGAGGAAGACTTCTAGCAATGATACACAGACTCCTCACTATGGCCTCAGAGGAAGACTTCTAGCAATGATACACAGACTCCTCACTATGACCTCAGAGGAAGACTTCTAGCAATGATACACAGACTCCTCATTATGGCCTCAGAGGAAGACTTCTAGCAATGATACACAGACTCCTCACTATGGCCTCAGAGGAAGACTTCTAGCAATGACACACAGACTCCTCACTATGGCCTCAGAGGAAGACTTCTAGCAATGATACACAGACTCCTCACTATTATCTCAGAGGAAGCAATGATACACAGACTCCTCACTATGGCCTCAGAGGAAGACTTCTAGCAATGACACACAGACTACTCACTATGGCCTCAGAGGAAGACTTCTAGCAATGATACACAGACTCCTCACTATTGCCTCAGAGGAAGACTTCTAGCAATGATACACAGACTCCTCACTATGGCCTCAGAGGAAGACTTCTAGCAATGATACACAGACTCCTCACTATTACCTCAGAGGAAGACTTCTAGCAATGATACACAGACTCTTCACTATTGCCTCAGAGGAAGACTTCTAGCAATGATACACAGACTCCTCACTATGGCCTCAGAGGAAGACTTCTAGCAATGATACACAGTCCTCACTATTACCTCCGAGGAAGACTTCTAGCACTGATACACAGACTCCTCACTATGGCCTCAGAGGAAGACTTCTAGCAATGATACACAGACTCCTCACTATTATCTCAGAGGAAGACTTCTAGCAATGATACACAGACTCCTCACTATGGCCTCAGAGGAAGACTTCTAGCAATGATACACAGACTCCTCACTATTAACTCAGAGGAAGACTTCTAGCAATGATACACAGACTCCTCACTATGGCCTCAGAGGAAGACTTCTAGCAATGATACACAGACTCCTCACTATTAACTCATAGGAAGACTTCTAGCAATGATACACAGACTCCTCACTATGGCCTCAGAGGAAGACTTCTAGCAATGATACACAGACTCCTCACTATGGCCTCAGAGGAAGACTTCTAGCAATGACACACAGACTCCTCACTATGGCCTCAGAGGAAGACTTCTAGCAATGATACACAGACTCCTCACTAGGGCCTCAGAGGAAGACTTCTAGCAATGATACCACAGACTCCTCACTATTGCCTCAGAGGAAGACTTCTAGCAATGATACACAGACTCCTAACTATTGCCTCAGAGGAAGACTTCTAGCAATTATACACAGACTCCTCACTATGGCCTCAGAGGAAGACTTCTAGCAATGATACACAGACTCCTCACTATGGCCTCAGAGGAAGACTTCTAGCAATGATACACAGACTCCTCACTATGGCCTCAGAGGAAGACTTCTAGCAATGATACACAGACTCCTCACTATTGCCTCAGAGGAAGACTTCTAGCAATGATACACAGACTCCTCACTATTAACTCATAGGACTTCTAGCAATGATACACAGACTCCTCACTATTAACTCAGAGGAAGACTTCTAGCAATGATACACAGTCCTCACTATTAACTCAGAGGAAGACTTCTAGCAATGATACACAGACTCCTCACTATTAACTCATAGGAAGACTTCTAGCAATGATACACAGACTCCTCGCTATTAACTCAGAGGAAGACTTCTAGCAATGATACACAGACTCCTCACTAGGGCCTCAGAGGAAGACTTCTAGCAATGATACACAGACTCCTCACTATGGCCTCAGAGGAAGACTTCTAGCAATGATACACAGACTCCTCACTATTAACTCAGAGGAAGACTTCTAGCAATGATACACAGACTCCTCACTATTAACTCATAGGAAGACTTCTAGCAATGATACACAGACTCCTCACTATGGCCTCAGAGGAAGACTTCTAGCAATGATACACAGACTCCTCACTATGGCCTCAGAGGAAGACTTCTAGCAATGACACACAGACTCCTCACTATGGCCTCAGAGGAAGACTTCTAGCAATGATACACAGACTCCTCACTATGGCCTCAGAGGAAGACTTCTAGCTATGATACACCGACTCCTCACTATGGCCTCAGAGGAAGACTTCTAGCAATGATACACAGACTCCTCACTATGGCCTCACAGGAAGACTTCTAGCAATGATACACAGACTCCTCACTATTGCCTCAGAGGAAGACTTCTAGCAATGACACACAGACTCCTCACTATTATCTCAGAGGAAGACTTCTAGCAATGATACACAGACTCCTCACTATGGCCTCAGAGGAAGACTTCTAGCAATGATACACAGACTCCTCACTATGGCCTCAGAGGAAGACTTCTAGCAATGATACACAGACTCCTCACTATGGCCTCAGAGGAAGACTTCTAGCAATGATACACAGACTCCTCACTATTAACTCATAGGAAGACTTCTAGCAATGATACACAGACTCCTCACTATTAACTGAGAGGAAGACTTCTAGCAATGATACACAGACTCCTCACTATTAAACTCATAGGAAGACTTCTAGCAATGATACACAGACTCCTCACTATGGCCTCAGAGGAAGACATCTAGCAATGATACACAGTCCTCACTATTAACTCAGAGGAAGACTTCTAGCAATGATACACAGACTCCTCACTATTTTAACTCATAGGAAGCAATGATACACAGACTCCTCACTATTGCCTCAGAGGAAGACTTCTAGCAATGATACACAGACTCCTCACTATGGCCTCAGAGGAAGACTTCTAGCAATGATACACAGACTCCTCACTATGGCCTCAGAGGAAGACTTCTAGCAATGATACACAGACTCCTCACTATTAACTCAGAGGAAGACTTCTAGCAATGATACACAGACTCCTCACTATGGCCTCAGAGGAAGACTTCTAGCAATGATACACAGACTCCTCACTGTTGCCTCAGAGGAAGACTTATAGCAATGATACACAGACTCCTCATTATGGCCTCAGAGGAAGACTTCTAGCAATGATACACAGACTCCTCACTATGGCCTCAGAGGAAGACTTCTAGCAATGATACACAGACTCCTCACTATTGCCTCAGAGGAAGACTTCTAGCAATGATACACAGACTCCTCACTATGGCCTCAGAGGAAGACTTCTAGCAATGATACACAGACTCCTCACTATTACCTCAGAGGAAGACTTCTAGCAATGATACACAGACTCCTCACTATGACCACAGAGGAAGACTTCTTGCAATGATACACAGACTCCTCACTATTAACTCAGAGGAAGACTTCTAGCAATGATACACCGACTCCTCACTATGGCCTCAGAGGAAGACTTCTAGCAATGATACACAGTCCTCACTATGGCCTCAGAGGAAGACTTCTAGCAATGATACACAGACTCCTCACTATGGCCTCAGAGGAAGACTTCTAGCAATGATACACAGACTCCTCACTATGGCCTCAGAGGAAGACTTCTAGCAATGATACACAGACTCCTCACTATGGCCTCAGAGGAAGACTTCTAGCAATGATACACAGACTCCTCACTATTGCCTCAGAGGAAGACTTCTAGCAATGATACACAGACTCCTCACTATTAACTCAGAGGAAGACTTCTAGCAATGATACACAGACTCCTCACTATGGCCTCAGAGGAAGACTTCTAGCAATGATACACAGACTCCTCACTATGGCCTCAGAGGAAGACTTCTAGCAATGATACACAGACTCCTCACTATGACCTCAGAGGAAGACTTCTAGCAATGATACACAGACTCCTCATTATGGCCTCAGAGGAAGACTTCTAGCAATGATACACAGACTCCTCACTATGGCCTCAGAGGAAGACTTCTAGCAATGATACACAGACTCCTCACTATGGCCTCAGAGGAAGACTTCTAGCAATGATACACAGACTCCTCACTATTGCCTCAGAGGAAGACTTCTAGCAATGATACACAGACTCCTCACTATTATCTCAGAGGAAGCAATGATACACAGACTCCTCACTATGGCCTCAGAGGAAGACTTCTAGCAATGACACACAGACTCCTCACTATGGCCTCAGAGGAAGACTTCTAGCAATGATACACAGACTCCTCACTATGGCCTCAGAGGAAGACTTCTAGCAATGATACACAGACTCCTCACTATTGCCTCAGAGGAAGACTTCTAGCAATGATACACAGACTCCTCACTATGGCCTCAGAGGAAGACTTCTAGCAATGATACACAGACTCCTCACTATTACCTCAGAGGAAGACTTCTAGCAATGATACACAGACTCTTCACTATTGCCTCAGAGGAAGACTTCTAGCAATGATACACAGACTCCTCACTATGGCCTCAGAGGAAGACTTCTAGCAATGATACAGACTCCTCACTATTATCTCAGAGGAAGACTTCTAGCAATGATACACAGACTCCTCACTATGGCCTCAGAGGAAGACTTCTAGCAATGATACACAGACTCCTCACTATTAACTCAGAGGAAGACTTCTAGCAATGATACACAGACTCCTCACTATTAACTCACAGGAAGACTTCTAGCAATGATACACAGACTCCTCACTATTGCCTCAGAGGAAGACTTCTAGCAATGACACACAGACTCCTCACTATTATCTCAGAGGAAGACTTCTAGCAATGATACACAGACTCCTCACTATGGCCTCAGAGGAAGACTTCTAGCAATGATACACAGACTCCTCACTATGGCCTCAGAGGAAGACTTCTAGCAATGATACACAGACTCCTCACTATGGCCTCAGAGGAAGACTTCTAGCAATGATACACAGACTCCTCACTATTAACTCATAGGAAGACTTCTAGCAATGATACACAGACTCCTCACTATTAACTGAGAGGAAGACTTCTAGCAATGATACACAGACTCCTCACTATTAAACTCATAGGAAGACTTCTAGCAATGATACACAGACTCCTCACTATGGCCTCAGAGGAAGACATCTAGCAATGATACACAGTCCTCACTATTAACTCAGAGGAAGACTTCTAGCAATGATACACAGACTCCTCACTATTTTAACTCATAGGAAGCAATGATACACAGACTCCTCACTATTGCCTCAGAGGAAGACTTCTAGCAATGATACACAGACTCCTCACTATGGCCTCAGAGGAAGACTTCTAGCAATGATACACAGACTCCTCACTATGGCCTCAGAGGAAGACTTCTAGCAATGATACACAGACTCCTCACTATTAACTCAGAGGAAGACTTCTAGCAATGATACACAGACTCCTCACTATGGCCTCAGAGGAAGACTTCTAGCAATGATACACAGACTCCTCACTGTTGCCTCAGAGGAAGACTTATAGCAATGATACACAGACTCCTCATTATGGCCTCAGAGGAAGACTTCTAGCAATGATACACAGACTCCTCACTATGGCCTCAGAGGAAGACTTCTAGCAATGATACACAGACTCCTCACTATTGCCTCAGAGGAAGACTTCTAGCAATGATACACAGACTCCTCACTATGGCCTCAGAGGAAGACTTCTAGCAATGATACACAGACTCCTCACTATTACCTCAGAGGAAGACTTCTAGCAATGATACACAGACTCCTCACTATGACCACAGAGGAAGACTTCTTGCAATGATACACAGACTCCTCACTATTAACTCAGAGGAAGACTTCTAGCAATGATACACCGACTCCTCACTATGGCCTCAGAGGAAGACTTCTAGCAATGATACACAGTCCTCACTATGGCCTCAGAGGAAGACTTCTAGCAATGATACACAGACTCCTCACTATGGCCTCAGAGGAAGACTTCTAGCAATGATACACAGACTCCTCACTATTAACTCAGAGGAAGACTTCTAGCAATGATACACAGACTCCTCACTATTGCCTCAGAGGAAGACTTCTAGCAATGATACACAGACTCCTCACTATTAACTCAGAGGAAGACTTCTAGCAATGATACACAGACTCCTCACTATGGCCTCAGAGGAAGACTTCTAGCAATGATACACAGACTCCTCACTATGGCCTCAGAGGAAGACTTCTAGCAATGATACACAGACTCCTCACTATGACCTCAGAGGAAGACTTCTAGCAATGATACACAGACTCCTCATTATGGCCTCAGAGGAAGACTTCTAGCAATGATACACAGACTCCTCACTATGGCCTCAGAGGAAGACTTCTAGCAATGATACACAGACTCTTCACTATTGCCTCAGAGGAAGACTTCTAGCAATGATACACAGACTCCTCACTATGGCCTCAGAGGAAGACTTCTAGCAATGATACACAGACTCTTCACTATTACCTCCGAGGAAGACTTCTAGCACTGATACACAGACTCCTCACTATGGCCTCAGAGGAAGACTTCTAGCAATGATACACAGACTCCTCACTAGAGGAAGACTTCTAGCAATGATACACAGACTCTTCACTATTGCCTCAGAGGAAGACTTCTAGCAATGATACACAGACTCCTCACTATGGCCTCAGAGGAAGACTTCTAGCAATGATACACAGACTCTTCACTATTACCTCCGAGGAAGACTTCTAGCACTGATACACAGACTCCTCACTATGGCCTCAGAGGAAGACTTCTAGCAATGATACACAGTCCTCACTATTACCTCCGAGGAAGACTTCTAGCACTGATACACAGACTCCTCACTATGGCCTCAGAGGAAGACTTCTAGCAATGATACAGACTCCTCACTATTATCTCAGAGGAAGACTTCTAGCAATGATACACAGACTCCTCACTATGGCCTCAGAGGAAGACTTCTAGCAATGATACACAGACTCCTCACTATTAACTCAGAGGAAGACTTCTAGCAATGATACACAGACTCCTCACTATTAACTCATAGGAAGACTTCTACCAATGATACACAGACTCCTCACTATGGCCTCAGAGGAAGACTTCTAGCAATGATACACAGACTCCTCACTATGGCCTCAGAGGAAGACTTCTAGCAATGACACACAGATTCCTCACTATGGCCTCAGAGGAAGACTTCTAGCAATGATACACAGACTCCACACTATGGCCTCAGAGGAAGACTTCTAGCAATGATACACAGACTCCTCACTAGGGCCTCAGAGGAAGACTTCTAGCAATGATACACAGACTCCTCACTATGGCCTCAGAGGAAGACTTCTAGCAATGATACACAGACTCCTCACTATGGCCTCAGAGGAAGACTTCTAGCAATGATACACAGACTCCTCACTAGGGCCTCAGAGGAAGACTTCTAGCAATGATACACAGACTCCTCACTATTACCTCAGAGGAAGACTTCTAGCAATGATACAAAGACTCCTCACTATGGCCTCAGAGGAAGACTTCTTGCAATGATACACAGACTCCTCACTATTAACTCAGAGGAAGACTTCTAGCAATGATACACCGACTCCTCACTATGGCCTCAGAGGAAGACTTCTAGCAATGATACACAGTCCTCACTATGGCCTCAGAGGAAGACTTCTAGCAATGATACACAGACTCCTCACTATGGCCTCAGAGGAAGACTTCTAGCAATGATACACAGACTTCTCACTATGGCCTCAGAGGAAGACTTCTAGCAATGATACACAGACTCCTCACTATGGCCTCAGAGGAAGACTTCTAGCAATGATACACAGACTCCTCACTATTGCCTCAGAGGAAGACTTCTAGCAATGATACACAGACTCCTCACTATGGCCTCAGAGGAAGACTTCTAGCAATGATACACAGACTCCTCACTATTGCCTCAGAGGAAGACTTCTAGCAATGATACACAGACTCCTCACTATTAACTCAGAGGAAGACTTCTAGCAATGATACACAGACTCTTCACTATGGCCTCAGAGGAAGACTTCTAGCAATGATACACAGACTCCTCACTATGGCCTCAGAGGAAGACTTCTAGCAATGATACACAGACTCCTCACTATGGCCTCAGAGGAAGACTTCTAGCAATGATACACAGACTCCTCACTATGGCCTCAGAGGAAGACTTCTAGCAATGATACACAGACTCCTCACTATGACCTCAGAGGAAGACTTCTAGCAATGATACACAGACTCCTCATTATGGCCTCAGAGGAAGACTTCTAGCAATGATACACAGACTCCTCACTATGGCCTCAGAGGAAGACTTCTAGCAATGACACACAGACTCCTCACTATGGCCTCAGAGGAAGACTTCTAGCAATGATACACAGACTCCTCACTATTATCTCAGAGGAAGCAATGATACACAGACTCCTCACTATGGCCTCAGAGGAAGACTTCTAGCAATGATACACAGACTCCTCACTATTAACTCAGAGGAAGACTTCTAGCAATGATACACAGACTCCTCACTATTAACTCATAGGAAGACTTCTAGCAATGATACACAGACTCCTCACTATGGCCTCAGAGGAAGACTTCTAGCAATGATACACAGACTCCTCACTATGGCCTCAGAGGAAGACTTCTAGCAATGACACACAGACTCCTCACTATGGCCTCAGAGGAAGACTTCTAGCAATGATACACAGACTCCTCACTATGGCCTCAGAGGAAGACTTCTAGCTATGATACACCGACTCCTCACTATGGCCTCAGAGGAAGACTTCTAGCAATGATACACAGACTCCTCACTATGGCCTCACAGGAAGACTTCTAGCAATGATACACAGACTCCTCACTATTGCCTCAGAGGAAGACTTCTAGCAATGACACACAGACTCCTCACTATTATCTCAGAGGAAGACTTCTAGCAATGATACACAGACTCCTCACTATTAACTGAGAGGAAGACTTCTAGCAATGATACACAGACTCCTCACTATTAAACTCATAGGAAGACTTCTAGCAATGATACACAGACTCCTCACTATGGCCTCAGAGGAAGACATCTAGCAATGATACACAGTCCTCACTATTAACTCAGAGGAAGACTTCTAGCAATGATACACAGACTCCTCACTATTTTAACTCATAGGAAGCAATGATACACAGACTCCTCACTATTGCCTCAGAGGAAGACTTCTAGCAATGATACACAGACTCCTCACTATGGCCTCAGAGGAAGACTTCTAGCAATGATACACAGACTCCTCACTATGGCCTCAGAGGAAGACTTCTAGCAATGATACACAGACTCCTCACTATTAACTCAGAGGAAGACTTCTAGCAATGATACACAGACTCCTCACTATGGCCTCAGAGGAAGACTTCTAGCAATGATACACAGACTCCTCACTGTTGCCTCAGAGGAAGACTTATAGCAATGATACACAGACTCCTCATTATGGCCTCAGAGGAAGACTTCTAGCAATGATACACAGACTCCTCACTATGGCCTCAGAGGAAGACTTCTAGCAATGATACACAGACTCCTCACTATTGCCTCAGAGGAAGACTTCTAGCAATGATACACAGACTCCTCACTATGGCCTCAGAGGAAGACTTCTAGCAATGATACACAGACTCCTCACTATTACCTCAGAGGAAGACTTCTAGCAATGATACACAGACTCCTCACTATGACCACAGAGGAAGACTTCTTGCAATGATACACAGACTCCTCACTATTAACTCAGAGGAAGACTTCTAGCAATGATACACCGACTCCTCACTATGGCCTCAGAGGAAGACTTCTAGCAATGATACACAGTCCTCACTATGGCCTCAGAGGAAGACTTCTAGCAATGATACACAGACTCCTCACTATGGCCTCAGAGGAAGACTTCTAGCAATGATACACAGACTCCTCACTATGGCCTCAGAGGAAGACTTCTAGCAATGATACACAGACTCCTCACTATGGCCTCAGAGGAAGACTTCTAGCAATGATACACAGACTCCTCACTATTGCCTCAGAGGAAGACTTCTAGCAATGATACACAGACTCCTCACTATTAACTCAGAGGAAGACTTCTAGCAATGATACACAGACTCCTCACTATGGCCTCAGAGGAAGACTTCTAGCAATGATACACAGACTCCTCACTATGGCCTCAGAGGAAGACTTCTAGCAATGATACACAGACTCCTCACTATGACCTCAGAGGAAGACTTCTAGCAATGATACACAGACTCCTCATTATGGCCTCAGAGGAAGACTTCTAGCAATGATACACAGACTCCTCACTATGGCCTCAGAGGAAGACTTCTAGCAATGATACACAGACTCCTCACTATGGCCTCAGAGGAAGACTTCTAGCAATGATACACAGACTCCTCACTATTGCCTCAGAGGAAGACTTCTAGCAATGATACACAGACTCCTCACTATTATCTCAGAGGAAGCAATGATACACAGACTCCTCACTATGGCCTCAGAGGAAGACTTCTAGCAATGACACACAGACTCCTCACTATGGCCTCAGAGGAAGACTTCTAGCAATGATACACAGACTCCTCACTATGGCCTCAGAGGAAGACTTCTAGCAATGATACACAGACTCCTCACTATTGCCTCAGAGGAAGACTTCTAGCAATGATACACAGACTCCTCACTATGGCCTCAGAGGAAGACTTCTAGCAATGATACACAGACTCCTCACTATTACCTCAGAGGAAGACTTCTAGCAATGATACACAGACTCTTCACTATTGCCTCAGAGGAAGACTTCTAGCAATGATACACAGACTCCTCACTATGGCCTCAGAGGAAGACTTCTAGCAATGATACAGACTCCTCACTATTATCTCAGAGGAAGACTTCTAGCAATGATACACAGACTCCTCACTATGGCCTCAGAGGAAGACTTCTAGCAATGATACACAGACTCCTCACTATTAACTCAGAGGAAGACTTCTAGCAATGATACACAGACTCCTCACTATTAACTCACAGGAAGACTTCTAGCAATGATACACAGACTCCTCACTATTGCCTCAGAGGAAGACTTCTAGCAATGACACACAGACTCCTCACTATTATCTCAGAGGAAGACTTCTAGCAATGATACACAGACTCCTCACTATGGCCTCAGAGGAAGACTTCTAGCAATGATACACAGACTCCTCACTATGGCCTCAGAGGAAGACTTCTAGCAATGATACACAGACTCCTCACTATGGCCTCAGAGGAAGACTTCTAGCAATGATACACAGACTCCTCACTATTAACTCATAGGAAGACTTCTAGCAATGATACACAGACTCCTCACTATTAACTGAGAGGAAGACTTCTAGCAATGATACACAGACTCCTCACTATTAAACTCATAGGAAGACTTCTAGCAATGATACACAGACTCCTCACTATGGCCTCAGAGGAAGACATCTAGCAATGATACACAGTCCTCACTATTAACTCAGAGGAAGACTTCTAGCAATGATACACAGACTCCTCACTATTTTAACTCATAGGAAGCAATGATACACAGACTCCTCACTATTGCCTCAGAGGAAGACTTCTAGCAATGATACACAGACTCCTCACTATGGCCTCAGAGGAAGACTTCTAGCAATGATACACAGACTCCTCACTATGGCCTCAGAGGAAGACTTCTAGCAATGATACACAGACTCCTCACTATTAACTCAGAGGAAGACTTCTAGCAATGATACACAGACTCCTCACTATGGCCTCAGAGGAAGACTTCTAGCAATGATACACAGACTCCTCACTGTTGCCTCAGAGGAAGACTTATAGCAATGATACACAGACTCCTCATTATGGCCTCAGAGGAAGACTTCTAGCAATGATACACAGACTCCTCACTATGGCCTCAGAGGAAGACTTCTAGCAATGATACACAGACTCCTCACTATTGCCTCAGAGGAAGACTTCTAGCAATGATACACAGACTCCTCACTATGGCCTCAGAGGAAGACTTCTAGCAATGATACACAGACTCCTCACTATTACCTCAGAGGAAGACTTCTAGCAATGATACACAGACTCCTCACTATGACCACAGAGGAAGACTTCTTGCAATGATACACAGACTCCTCACTATTAACTCAGAGGAAGACTTCTAGCAATGATACACCGACTCCTCACTATGGCCTCAGAGGAAGACTTCTAGCAATGATACACAGTCCTCACTATGGCCTCAGAGGAAGACTTCTAGCAATGATACACAGACTCCTCACTATGGCCTCAGAGGAAGACTTCTAGCAATGATACACAGACTCCTCACTATTAACTCAGAGGAAGACTTCTAGCAATGATACACAGACTCCTCACTATTGCCTCAGAGGAAGACTTCTAGCAATGATACACAGACTCCTCACTATTAACTCAGAGGAAGACTTCTAGCAATGATACACAGACTCCTCACTATGGCCTCAGAGGAAGACTTCTAGCAATGATACACAGACTCCTCACTATGGCCTCAGAGGAAGACTTCTAGCAATGATACACAGACTCCTCACTATGACCTCAGAGGAAGACTTCTAGCAATGATACACAGACTCCTCATTATGGCCTCAGAGGAAGACTTCTAGCAATGATACACAGACTCCTCACTATGGCCTCAGAGGAAGACTTCTAGCAATGATACACAGACTCTTCACTATTGCCTCAGAGGAAGACTTCTAGCAATGATACACAGACTCCTCACTATGGCCTCAGAGGAAGACTTCTAGCAATGATACACAGACTCTTCACTATTACCTCCGAGGAAGACTTCTAGCACTGATACACAGACTCCTCACTATGGCCTCAGAGGAAGACTTCTAGCAATGATACACAGACTCCTCACTAGAGGAAGACTTCTAGCAATGATACACAGACTCTTCACTATTGCCTCAGAGGAAGACTTCTAGCAATGATACACAGACTCCTCACTATGGCCTCAGAGGAAGACTTCTAGCAATGATACACAGACTCTTCACTATTACCTCCGAGGAAGACTTCTAGCACTGATACACAGACTCCTCACTATGGCCTCAGAGGAAGACTTCTAGCAATGATACACAGTCCTCACTATTACCTCCGAGGAAGACTTCTAGCACTGATACACAGACTCCTCACTATGGCCTCAGAGGAAGACTTCTAGCAATGATACAGACTCCTCACTATTATCTCAGAGGAAGACTTCTAGCAATGATACACAGACTCCTCACTATGGCCTCAGAGGAAGACTTCTAGCAATGATACACAGACTCCTCACTATTAACTCAGAGGAAGACTTCTAGCAATGATACACAGACTCCTCACTATTAACTCATAGGAAGACTTCTACCAATGATACACAGACTCCTCACTATGGCCTCAGAGGAAGACTTCTAGCAATGATACACAGACTCCTCACTATGGCCTCAGAGGAAGACTTCTAGCAATGACACACAGATTCCTCACTATGGCCTCAGAGGAAGACTTCTAGCAATGATACACAGACTCCACACTATGGCCTCAGAGGAAGACTTCTAGCAATGATACACAGACTCCTCACTAGGGCCTCAGAGGAAGACTTCTAGCAATGATACACAGACTCCTCACTATGGCCTCAGAGGAAGACTTCTAGCAATGATACACAGACTCCTCACTATGGCCTCAGAGGAAGACTTCTAGCAATGATACACAGACTCCTCACTAGGGCCTCAGAGGAAGACTTCTAGCAATGATACACAGACTCCTCACTATTACCTCAGAGGAAGACTTCTAGCAATGATACAAAGACTCCTCACTATGGCCTCAGAGGAAGACTTCTTGCAATGATACACAGACTCCTCACTATTAACTCAGAGGAAGACTTCTAGCAATGATACACCGACTCCTCACTATGGCCTCAGAGGAAGACTTCTAGCAATGATACACAGTCCTCACTATGGCCTCAGAGGAAGACTTCTAGCAATGATACACAGACTCCTCACTATGGCCTCAGAGGAAGACTTCTAGCAATGATACACAGACTTCTCACTATGGCCTCAGAGGAAGACTTCTAGCAATGATACACAGACTCCTCACTATGGCCTCAGAGGAAGACTTCTAGCAATGATACACAGACTCCTCACTATTGCCTCAGAGGAAGACTTCTAGCAATGATACACAGACTCCTCACTATGGCCTCAGAGGAAGACTTCTAGCAATGATACACAGACTCCTCACTATTGCCTCAGAGGAAGACTTCTAGCAATGATACACAGACTCCTCACTATTAACTCAGAGGAAGACTTCTAGCAATGATACACAGACTCTTCACTATGGCCTCAGAGGAAGACTTCTAGCAATGATACACAGACTCCTCACTATGGCCTCAGAGGAAGACTTCTAGCAATGATACACAGACTCCTCACTATGGCCTCAGAGGAAGACTTCTAGCAATGATACACAGACTCCTCACTATGGCCTCAGAGGAAGACTTCTAGCAATGATACACAGACTCCTCACTATGACCTCAGAGGAAGACTTCTAGCAATGATACACAGACTCCTCATTATGGCCTCAGAGGAAGACTTCTAGCAATGATACACAGACTCCTCACTATGGCCTCAGAGGAAGACTTCTAGCAATGACACACAGACTCCTCACTATGGCCTCAGAGGAAGACTTCTAGCAATGATACACAGACTCCTCACTATTATCTCAGAGGAAGCAATGATACACAGACTCCTCACTATGGCCTCAGAGGAAGACTTCTAGCAATGACACACAGACTCCTCACTATGGCCTCAGAGGAAGACTTCTAGCAATGATACACAGACTCCTCACTATGGCCTCAGAGGAAGACTTCTAGCAATGATACACAGACTCCTCACTATTGCCTCAGAGGAAGACTTCTAGCAATGATACACAGACTCCTCACTATGGCCTCAGAGGAAGACTTCTAGCAATGATACACAGACTCCTCACTATTGCCTCAGAGGAAGACTTCTAGCAATGATACACAGACTCCTCACTATGGCCTCAGAGGAAGACTTCTAGCAATGATACACAGACTCCTCACTATTACCTCAGAAGAAGACTTCTAGCAATGATACACAAGACTCTTCACTATTGCCTCAGAGGAAGACTTCTAGCAATGATACACAGACTCCTCACTATGGCCTCAGAGGAAGACTTCTAGCAATGATACACAGTCCTCACTATTACCTCCGAGGAAGACTTCTAGCACTGATACACAGACTCCTCACTATGGCCTCAGAGGAAGACTTCTAGCAATGATACACAGACTCCTCACTATTATCTCAGAGGAAGACTTCTAGCAATGATACACAGACTCCTCACTATTAACTCAGAGGAAGACTTCTAGCAATGATACACAGACTCCTCACTATTAACTCATAGGAAGACTTCTAGCAATGATACACAGACTCCTCACTATGGCCTCAGAGGAAGACTTCTAGCAATGATACACAGACTCCTCACTATGGCCTCAGAGGAAGACTTCTAGCTATGACACACAGACTCCTCACTATGGCCTCAGAGGAAGACTTCTAGCAATGATACACAGACTCCACACTATGGCCTCAGAGGAAGACTTCTAGCAATGATACACAGACTCCTCACTAGGGCCTCAGAGGAAGACTTCTAGCAATGATACACAGACTCCTCACTATGGCCTCAGAGGAAGACTTCTAGCAATGATACACAGACTCCTCACTATAGCCTCAGAGGAAGACTTCTAGCAATGATACACAGACTCCTCACTATTGCCTCAGAGGAAGACTTCTAGCAATGATACACAGACTCCTCACTATTAACTCAGAGGAAGACTTCTAGCAATGATACACAGACTCCTCACTATGGCCTCAGAGGAAGACTTCTAGCAATGATACACAGACTCCTCACTATGGCCTCAGAGGAAGACTTCTAGCAATGATACACAGACTCCTCACTATGACCTCAGAGGAAGACTTCTAGCAATGATACACAGACTCCTCATTATGGCCTCAGAGGAAGACTTCTAGCAATGATACACAGACTCCTCACTATGGCCTCAGAGGAAGACTTCTAGCAATGACACACAGACTCCTCACTATGGCCTCAGAGGAAGACTTCTAGCAATGATACACAGACTCCTCACTATTATCTCAGAGGAAGCAATGATACACAGACTCCTCACTATGGCCTCAGAGGAAGACTTCTAGCAATGACACATAGACTCCTCACTATGGCCTCAGAGGAAGACTTCTAGCAATGATACACAGACTCCTCACTATGGCCTCAGAGGAAGACTTCTAGCAATGATACACAGACTCCTCACTATTGCCTCAGAGGAAGACTTCTAGCAATGATACACAGACTCCTCACTATGGCCTCAGAGGAAGACTTCTAGCAATGATACACAGACTCCTCACTATTACCTCAGAGGAAGACTTCTAGCAATGATACACAGACTCCTCACTATGGCCTCAGAGGAAGACTTCTAGCAATGATACACAGTCCTCACTATTACCTCCGAGGAAGACTTCTAGCACTGATACACAGACTCCTCACTATGGCCTCAGAGGAAGACTTCTAGCAATGATACACAGACTCCTCACTATTATCTCAGAGGAAGACTTCTAGCAATGATACACAGACTCCTCACTATGGCCTCAGAGGAAGACTTCTAGCAATGATACACAGACTCCTCACTATTAACTCAGAGGAAGACTTCTAGCAATGATACACAGACTCCTCACTATTAACTCATAGGAAGACTTCTAGCAATGATACACAGACTTCTCACTATGGCCTCAGAGGAAGACTTCTAGCAATGATACACAGACTCCTCACTATGGCCTCAGAGGAAGCAATGATACACAGACTTCTCACTATGGCTCAGAGGAAGACTTCTAGCAATGATACACAGACTCCTCACTATGGCCTCAGAGGAAGACTTCTAGCAATGATACACAGACTCCTCACTATGGCCTCAGAGGAAGACTTCTAGCAATGACACACAGACTCCTCACTATGGCCTCAGAGGAAGACTTCTAGCAATGATACACAGACTCCACACTATGGCCTCAGAGGAAGACTTCTAGCAATGATACACAGACTCCTCACTAGGGCCTCAGAGGAAGACTTCTAGCAATGATACACAGACTCCTCACTATGGCCTCAGAGGAAGACTTCTAGCAATGATACACAGACTCCTCACTATGGCCTCAGAGGAAGACTTCTAGCAATGATACACAGACTCCTCACTAGGGCCTCAGAGGAAGACTTCTAGCAATGATACACAGACTCCTCACTATTACCTCAGAGGAAGACTTCTAGCAATGATACAAAGACTCCTCACTATGGCCTCAGAGGAAGACTTCTTGCAATGATACACAGACTCCTCACTATTAACTCAGAGGAAGACTTCTAGCAATGATACACCGACTCCTCACTATGGCCTCAGAGGAAGACTTCTAGCAATGATACACAGACTCCTCACTATGGCCTCAGAGGAAGACTTCTAGCAATGATACACAGACTCCTCACTATGGCCTCAGAGGAAGACTTCTAGCAATGATACACAGACTCCTCACTATTGCCTCAGAGGAAGACTTCTAGCAATGATACACAGACTCCTCACTATGGCCTCAGAGGAAGACTTCTAGCAATGATACACAGACTCCTCACTATTGCCTCAGAGGAAGACTTCTAGCAATGATACACAGACTCCTCACTATTAACTCAGAGGAAGACTTCTAGCAATGATACACAGACTCTTCACTATGGCCTCAGAGGAAGACTTCTAGCAATGATACACAGACTCCTCACTATTGCCTCAGAGGAAGACTTCTAGCAATGATACACAGACTCCTCACTATGGCCTCAGAGGAAGACTTCTAGCAATGATACACAGACTCCTCACTATGGCCTCAGAGGAAGACTTCTAGCAATGATACACAGACTCCTCACTATGACCTCAGAGGAAGACTTCTAGCAATGATACACAGACTCCTCATTATGGCCTCAGAGGAAGACTTCTAGCAATGATACACAGACTCCTCACTATGGCCTCAGAGGAAGACTTCTAGCAATGACACACAGACTCCTCACTATGGCCTCAGAGGAAGACTTCTAGCAATGATACACAGACTCCTCACTATTATCTCAGAGGAAGCAATGATACACAGACTCCTCACTATGGCCTCAGAGGAAGACTTCTAGCAATGACACACAGACTCCTCACTATGGCCTCAGAGGAAGACTTCTAGCAATGATACACAGACTCCTCACTATGGCCTCAGAGGAAGACTTCTAGCAATGATACACAGACTCCTCACTATTGCCTCAGAGGAAGACTTCTAGCAATGATACACAGACTCCTCACTATGGCCTCAGAGGAAGACTTCTAGCAATGATACACAGACTCCTCACTATTGCCTCAGAGGAAGACTTCTAGCAATGATACACAGACTCCTCACTATGGCCTCAGAGGAAGACTTCTAGCAATGATACACAGACTCCTCACTATTACCTCAGAAGAAGACTTCTAGCAATGATACACAGACTCTTCACTATTGCCTCAGAGGAAGACTTCTAGCAATGATACACAGACTCCTCACTATGGCCTCAGAGGAAGACTTCTAGCAATGATACACAGTCCTCACTATTACCTCCGAGGAAGACTTCTAGCACTGATACACAGACTCCTCACTATGGCCTCAGAGGAAGACTTCTAGCAATGATACACAGACTCCTCACTATTATCTCAGAGGAAGACTTCTAGCAATGATACACAGACTCCTCACTATGGCCTCAGAGGAAGACTTCTAGCAATGATACACAGACTCCTCACTATTAACTCAGAGGAAGACTTCTAGCAATGATACACAGACTCCTCACTATTAACTCATAGGAAGACTTCTAGCAATGATACACAGACTCCTCACTATGGCATCAGAGGAAGACTTCTAGCAATGATACACCAACTCCTCACTATTACCTCAGAGGAAGACTTCTAGCAATGATACACAGACTCCTCACTATGGCCTCAGAGGAAGACTACTAGCAATGATACACAGACTCCTCACTATGGCCTCAGAGGAAGACTTCTAGCAATGATACACAGACTCCACACTATGGCCTCAGAGGAAGACTTCTAGCAATGATACACAGACTCCTCACTAAGGCCTCAGAGGAAGACTTCTAGCAATGATACACAGACTCCTCACTATGGCCTCAGAGGAAGACTTCTAGCAATGATACACAGACTCCTCACTATGGCCTCAGAGGAAGACTTCTAGCAATGATACACAGACTCCTCACTAGGGCCTCAGAGGAAGACTTCTAGCAATGATACACAGACTCCTCACTATGGCCTCAGAGGAAGACTTCTAGCAATGATACACAGACTCCTCACTATGGCCTCAGAGGAAGACTTCTAGCAATGATACACAGACTCCTCACTATGGCCTCAGAGGAAGACTTCTAGCAATGATACACAGACTCCTCACTATTATCTCAGAGGAAGACTTCTAGCAATGATACACAGACTCCTCACTATGGCCTCAGAGGAAGACTTCTAGCAATGATACACAGACTCCTCACTATTGCCTCAGAGGAGGAGTAGCAATCAAAGGAGAAGCAAGGGTCAGATTAAGGGGTGGGGGGGATTTTACACACCCTCCCCTTGACGAATTTTCTAAATGCAACCCTGGAAAGCTGAACAATTATCAGTTATTAAAAACCTGATAATCTTTTCCTCAAACGCTTAATGTGCTTCTTGGTGACCTTCTGCTCCAGATCAAAGGCAGAGATCATTTTATCTGACAGAGCAAAAAGAAGAGAGGGGGAAAATGGGTGAGCAACTGATGGTAGGCTAATCATTATGTTGTTGTTGTTGCTGTTGATGGTAAGCTAATCATTTATGTTGTTGTTGCTGTTGATGGTAAGCTAATCATTATGTTGTTGTTGTTGCTGTTGATGGTAAGCTAATCATTTATGTTGTTGCTGTTGATGGTAAGCTAATCATTTATGTTGTTGTTGTTGATGGTAAGCTAATCATTTATGTTGTTGTTGTTGATGGTAAGCTAATCATTGATGTTGTTGTTGTTGCTGTTGATGGTAAGCTAATCATTTATGTTGTTGCTGTTGATGGTAAGCTAATCATTTATGTTGTTGTTGTTGTTGATGGTAAGCTAATCATTTATGTTGTTGTTGTTGTTGCTGATGGTAAGCTAATCATTTATGTTGTTGTTGTTGATGGTAAGCTAATCATTTATGTTGCTGTTGTTGTTGATGGTAAGCTAATCATTTATGTTGCTGTTGTTGTTGATGGTAAGCTAATCATTTATGTTGTTGTAGTTGTTGATGGTAAGCTAATCATTTATGTTGTTGTTGTTGATGGAAGCTGTTGTTGTTGATGGTGAGCTAATCATTTATGTTGCTGTTGTTGTTGATGGTAAGCTAATCATTTATGTTGATGATGTTGTTGTTGTTGATGGTAAGCTAATCATTTATCTTATTGTTGTTGATGGTAAGCTAATCATTTATGTTGATGTTGTTGTTGTTGATGGTGAGCTAATCATTTGTTGTTTTTGTTGATGGTAAGCTAATCATTTATGCTGTTGTTGTTGTTGATGGTAAGCTAATCATTTGTTGTTGTTGTTGATGGTAAGCTAATCATTTATGTTGTTGTTGTTGCTGTTGATGGTAAGCTAATCATTTATGTTGTTGTTGCTGTTGATGGTAAGCTAATCATTATGTTGTTGTTGTTGCTGTTGATGGTAAGCTAATCATTTATGTTGTTGCTGTTGATGGTAAGCTAATCATTTATGTTGTTGTTGTTGTTGATGGTAAGCTAATCATTTATGTTGTTGTTGCTGATGGTAAGCTAATCATTTATGTTGTTGTTGTTGATGGTAAGCTAATCATTTATGTTGCTGTTGTTGTTGATGGTAAGCTAATCATTTATGTTGTTGTAGTTGTTGATGGTAAGCTAATCATTTATGTTGTTGTTGTTGATGGAAGCTGTTGTTGTTGATGGTGAGCTAATCATTTATGTTGCTGTTGTTGTTGATGGTAAGCTAATCATTTGTTGATGATGTTGTTGTTGTTGATGGTAAGCTAATCATTTATCTTATTGTTGTTGATGGTAAGCTAATCATTTATGTTGATGTTGTTGTTGTTGTTGATGGTGAGCTAATCATTTGTTGTTTTTGTTGATGGTAAGCTAATCATTTATGCTGTTGTTGTTGTTGATGGTAAGCTAATCATTTGTTGTTTTTGTTGATGGTAAGCTAATCATTTATGTTGTTGTTGTTGTTGATGGTGAGCTAATTATTTATGTTGCTGTTGTTTGTTGTTGTTGTTGTTTCCAACTCACTCATCTTTTTCATGGAGCTCTCCTGATGCTTCACTAGCATTTCCATCCGGCTTGCCAAGATTCCATTTTCTTTCCCACAAACAGGACAACAACAAAACAAAAATAACAACAATTAGCACCGGGGAGAGGGGGAGGGGGGGGAAGGGGAAGAGGGGGGAGGGAGGGAGAGGAGGGGGGAGGAAAAAAATGCTTCAATCAATTAAGAGGAAGAAGACAAGAGTGTAACAATCAAGTCAAATAATTATGGGGATTCCGGATTCCTCTTCAACCTGCTGCTCCACATACATGTCCAGGGATCAGCTATGGATGCCCAAACGCCAAAGTTCTTGCCCACCTAAAACTGGCTAGGGCTATGACCAGGGCTGTTGCCCACCTAGCTGGGATCATCTTGGGACACCCCTTGGTTGTCCACGGCACCACTGGACCACCTGAATAAAGCGCACCTTAATCTTAAGCTCGGTACCTTATAAGGATGAAACAATGACAAATGACTAGAGAGCATTTTCAAAGTTAACCCTTTCATCACTGAATTTACACAGAATTTTTTCAACATTTACTTTATGTGCGAGTTTACTTTATGTGCGAGAGGCCAGGGGTTCACAAAAGTCCATGGCAACCCCGAGATGGCCCAAGTGAATGTGGTAACAATTTGGTTGCTAGGCAACAACTGACTGGAATGCTATGAATATCGCAATTAGAAAAACAAACCTTCGTTTTATGCGTACTGTTTTTATAACAGAACACATTATATATGCGACTAAAACACAGCTATGTCAAATATGAACATAGCTATATCAAATGCATTCTTTTATATCTTATCATTTCTCCCTTCTGACCGGTATTTGAAAATAAGACTCACTAGGTTGGGTGAAGATGGACAAGAGCTCCCAAAACGGAATTGAAGAGACAACAGGACATTCATGACGACAAAATGTTTGTCACCACTGGCTCAATCACGTCACTGCCTTCCATCCATTCTCAGAAACACAATGGGAGAGGATCGAGAGCTAGCAGTAGCTACATAATCAGCTAGAAAGAGAGAGAGAGAGAGATGGGAGGGAGATGTGGCTAGCCAAGTTAGCTAGCAAACTAGAGAGCTAGCAGGCGCGGTACTAGCTACTACATATTAGCTAATGACCGTGAAGTACATGGAAGGAAAAGTTTCATGCTTAAAATTCATTTTCCACCCGCGCGCTTGACCACGTACTTAAATTTTAATGCCTAACAAAATCACTCATTGAATAGCACTGGTACCAATTTCAAATCTTTAGCAATCTGGAGTTATTTATGTGGAGGTTGCAGGAATTCCGGTTTTTGAGGTCCCTCCACTTTAGGTCTAGTAACTTGCCTATAGTTATACCTATGAAACATTTTAGTATCAAAAGAGAGCACACAGAGAGACCTATCTTTTGAGCTATATATCAAGTCCATACCATGAAGTTTGCAGAAGCTACGGAGCTCTAAAGTTGTAACCACAAGTTTTAAAAAAATGCAACTGTCTCCCCTTAAAAGAGATTCAAGTGAAATAACAGTATTTCACTGTAACATAAAGACCCTTTACCTGGTGACTTTCTCCTAGTCGGTCTTCACAATCAGTAGAGCCAATGTCTTGATCACTACACAAACACAACTACCAAGATGGCTAAAAATACAAGATGGCTAAAAATTAATAAAACCCTCACCAGACCTGCCAGCTCTACTCCATCATTGCTGTCTTCTCATAGTATACAAAAACCCTTTCTCAATCTTTGTCAACGATTTTTGCCTTTGTGGAAGCATGAATGGCCATCTTCAAGTGTCGACAAATTCTTAGCCTTGACTCTACATTATTCTTGATCGATGATTGACATCACGGTTACCTTGGATACCAAGGTGCTATACCTAAATATTTCAGCTAGAGCATTGGACACACCCAGCTACCTTTAGTGTGCACCATGTAACATAAACAATCAACTTTACCAAAAACACCACATGGCATCTATGATGACAAAAAGGTTCAAGGAGCTATCACAATCTGTCTGTATACTCACCTGATGAAGGCTACAGCATCTAGTTGAAACGTCGGGAGAGTATATACAATTTCAAGTTGATTATTGAGAAGGTTATTGTTATGCATACTCAATTGAAACTCAAAAAGTGGTTGCTAAAGATCTGCCAATTATTGTTGGCGATTGCAGGATTTCCTTGCTCGGCTCCTCCCTAAACTTGCAGTTGCTATTTGACCACCATAAGCTTGCAACTTCTGCACCAGCAGAGAGCTTCAATCCACTTCTGCACCAACAGTGAGCTGCAATCCACTTCTGCACCAGCAGTGAGCTGCAATTCACTTCTGTAACAACAGCAAGCTGCAATCCACTTCTGCACCAACAGCGAGCTGCAATCCACTTCTGCACCAACAGCGAGCTGCAATCCACTTCTGCACCAACAGCGAGCTGCAATCCACTTCTGCACCAACAGTGAGCTGCAATCCACTTCTGCACCAACAGAGAGCTGTAATACTCTCTCACTAACGGGAGCTGCAATCCACTTCTGCACCAACAGCGAGCTGCAATCCACTTCTGCACCAACAGCGAGCTGCAATCCACTTCTGCACCAACAGCGAGCTGCAATCCACTTCTGCACCAACAGCGAGCTGCAATCCACTTCTGCACCAACAGCGAGCTGCAATCCACTTCTGCACCAACAGCGAGCTGCAATCCACTTCTGCACCAACAGCGAGCTGCAATCCACTTCTGCACCAACAGCGAGCTGCAATCCACTTCTGCACCAACAGCGAGCTGCAATCCACTTCTGCACCAACATGCTCTGTGGAGGCCCGTCTAAAAACAACAATAAAGCAAACTACAAACTTTGCGCATATCATAATTGTGTCTCGAGTTAGCGGAATCATCTTTATGAATCTCTTTACAACACTTCCTGTAGCATACCAGCCACACCCACAAGGCAGGCTCTTTTACTATGGTCGCGTGGGTTTACACACCCACGACATTCCTTACCTAAGCGACTGAGCCCATTTGGTTTGAGCATGCTCAGCACGTCACGATCACAACCAACCTATCCTACTTGAGTAGGCAACATCGTAAGGAAATATAAAAGCAAGTGAGCTAGAAAGATTTGGCAGGATGGATGCAAGGTGTGCCTTCACAGGGCAGCAAAATTCCAGGTGTGTGTGCTTGAATGCTATTCAATAGCGACAAACATGGTAATTGGTACAAAAATTGTGAGATGAGCAATACACACCTAATAATATGCCAACCTAACTAAATATAGACACTCAATCAGGTCACTTTGCTCCAATTCGAGCACGGATGGCACAAGAGTATTCATACCAGAAAGCCCAAGGGTGTGATTTTTAATTAACCAATGCCAATAACATTCTTTTAATTAAGGATAATTGTTTTTTTAGTGCCAACACTTGAACAGTTGAACAGGAATGAAACGGACACTCAAACAGAAACGGACACTCAAACACACACAAACCATGAGAATCCTTAAAGTATTTAATGTCAGCTGAAAGTAATCATACAACATTCTTTCTACAGACTAAATTGTTACGCAGACTAAATTGTTACGTACAGAAATTGCTTCGGTAATAAATTTTTGTGATAAAGTTCATCACTTCCTTAGAACAGACAATTGGATCGAGCAATTCCTCAGAATGTGGTAAATACCATAAATGGCGTTAGCCAGCATCTAATTATTATATTTTTGTTATTTTTGTTAAGCTCCTACCTCATTGTTGGTTTTGACTTTTATTTGTTAAGCGTTGGCCGTGACTTTGTCCCCTCCTGCTCAGAAGTCGGCCTTTCTTCCATTTCTGGCGACTAGACAAGTTTGTAGACAGGATGTTCATGTCTGACATTTTCAAGGCTCTGCTCAGCAACAGTTTGACCATTTGCCATCCTTACTATATAGCAGCCCAGTACATACACTGGACGATTCTTATTTATAAGAAATAATTGATAACAAGCTCACATAGGCATGCTTGTTAAGCTCCTCCTCAGTTAAGCGAGGATATTCTCGTTCAGCTTTTACAGTATTCAAATTTGTCATCTCTGGCCCAAACTGTAGCAGACAGTACCTATCCTATTAGTAGATCACTTAATTATATAAGTTATTTCTAACTCTGATATCTAAGGTTTGGGATGGTGGGGGGGGGGGGGGGTTGTGAGTTCTTTGCTCTTCCCAGACTAGGGGCCACATATCCATGGTTCCAGATATCAAATTGTATTATCTTTTCCTCCTACCTACGAAGGCGCACTTCAGAAGTCGCTGCAGCTCCTGGCATATGCTAATCATGTTCAAAACTTGGCTTTCGGGAGGAGTGCTGAGCTTGCACAATTTGATCGAGGACTCCAGCCTTCTGTCCAACGACTCGAAAGCCTCCGGGAGAGCCAGTCCAGGCAATACTGGATCAGCTAAAAAGTGGAGTTTTTATTCAAAATAGCCACTGATGTTTATAATACCCAAACTTACCATCATGAAGTCTCAGAGTGTACTGACCGTCGCCATCCATCGCGTAACTCTTTTCAGTCTAGCGCAAATGACCCTTTACCTGAAAGTATTCGGGTTATCCGGATCCTGGGGGGAGGGGGGCAGGGGATTTAACAAAAAAGAAACCCTTACCCCGACAAGGCCCCCAAGGTTCAAGGTTCATGTAAAAATGACGAAGGCCGCGGTCTCTGGACAAACTAGCTTCAGAGAATTTACTCTTGACAAAGTACATTCTCTGTCTGAATCAGTAATCTGTTTATGGAAAAGTGATTAATCTTGCGCAATCAGGGTTCAATAAGCATTATCAGTGGCAGAAGTAACGTGTACTTCATGTTCAAGCCTGGAGTCTGCACCAAACTGGTGCCAATATCTAAAGCAGCCAGGGCTCTGAATACCCAAGCACTCATTTTATGACAATCAGACACTAGAAGGGAGGAGATGATTGTTGTATTTTTAAATTAACATTTGCTGCAATTGGTGGCCAACGAAAGCCAAGTAGTGGAGTTATGTCAGCATGATGGTTTGAAATGCTCAGATTGAGTTTGACCAGAAGTGGTGTTGTTAGTATCCAAGTCTCATAGCCATGGAGTAAGATTGGAATGACAAATGTCTCAAAAAGACTCCCTCTGGCACAGCCAAGTGTGCAGCGAGTGAAAATTTATGTACATTTGGGTATCATTGAGAGTATAATCCCAAAATACCAGACGAGGATATATTGCCTTGCCCTCCATGGTGCCCCTCTAACTGCTGCAGCCATCGGGCCAGCACTCCACCTGATGGGCTACATTCCGGAGGACGATGGAGAAGCTGAGCCTAATTGATCCACATCAGGCCCTTATCCTGCTAAAGAATGGCTTCTCCATCCCAAAGATCATGTACCTCCTCCAGACAAGTCCTACCTTCAACAATCTCGATGACCTCAGGAAAATTGTTAAGGTCATCAAATCAGCTGTGTCTACCATCACGAGCATCGACTCCTCTGAAGAAAGTTGGACCCAGTTGACACTTCCAGTTGGATCTGGGGGCTTAGGCCTCCATAGGACCATTCACTGCCGAGCTTCATCTCCTTATCAGGCCTCCAGCGCCTTGGTTGACATCCTCCTCTCCTCAACCCCTAATCGGAGGATGCCGTCAACTAAGCTGAAGGATGCGGTCAACATCTGGAAGGAGAGATTGGGAATTGAAATAGTCCATGAGATCAAAAGGAAGCGGAGGTCGTGGGACTCTGTCTCCTCTTCTGAGAAGATTGGTGAAGACCAGGTAGGAAGAGCTTGAATCCTGGCCAAATGGAAGGAGTCGGCTGCACAGTTGCATGTCTCCCAATTCCATCGCTAAGGAACAATCTGGATGCGGAAACTCTCAGGATTACCATTGCTTCAAGTTGGCACTCCAATTTGCATTCCTCACAGGTGGATACTGGATCTTCTTGAACACCACAGCCTGAAAAGTTCTTGCAAACCTCGGTCAACGAACTCTCAGTTGACATAACGAAATTACAATGACCTTCTCAATAATCAACTTGAATTTTACTCTCTTGACATTTCAACTAGTTGCTCTAGCCCTGATGAAGGCTAGAGCATCTGGCAAAATTCAAGTTGATTATTGAGGTCTTTGCGACCTTGGTATAGTTGTAAACTCCAATCCCTACGTTTCAATGATCAGGCATAATATTTCTGTCTCCCTATTAGAAGTGCTTATTCTATACTCCTAATTATGATAGCCTCCTATTTTCAAATACATCAATCAAATAAGAACTACAAATTGATACTGTAACTAGCACGGATACCTGCCATTGCCCAGACAAAAAAAGAGGAGTGACATAAGTAT